>BPLR01003655.1:0-60228 GCA_021605095.1 Caerostris extrusa | reverse complement strand
AAGACATGATGGGTGGATTAGTTCCCTTACAGCTCCCTGAACAGTGGCAACTACCCATTGTGTGTTTTGAGGAGAAGAAGTAGTTTGTAGTACCGAGAGGAAGTGCGCGTAAATCCTGCTCCAAATTCAGAAAGGTCTTTACCTCAAACATTGACACAATCTCCTATCTAGCGAAGAGTTTTGCAATCCGCCCGCCGTCGTCTTGTAAAAGTTATTCCTTGTTCCGTCGTTAATATTTGCTCCCCCCGAAGAGTTTTCGATGTCCTTCATTAAGATTGGAAATTCCCGCCACTGATATCGGGATAATGGTCTTACCAGCGCGAATGCAGCGCCAGATAGCAGCGGCGGAATTTCCTTTGCCAAAGGAAATCTTTTCTTAATTAGGCTCGTCTTAATTATGAATGTCATTATAAAATGGCTATCTCAAAGGCGTAATTCAGTGGATTTTCACCTTAATGCATTCCTCGGGATCATAAAATGGCATTCGCAATCGTTGGCGAAACTAGTGTAGCTAAGTCACGGATGATTTGGAGACTTTTGACTAGATAAAATGGTAATAGATGGCACGGCCGCAGTCATTTCATTTATGGCTTTATCGGTTCCAATGATGGAAACTTCGTAGTGACCAGCTAGAGGTAAAAATGATTTTCCAGAAACAACGTGTAAGCCCAAGCCATAATGTTGTTTTGGTTGGCCTTTGATGCCCTTATTTAAATGAAATTAAGCTGTAATCTCAGATTTAAATATGGATGTCTTGGTCATTTATGTATAAATGAGCATTTCAAGTCTGATGGATATTTTGACACCTCTTGAAAAATGAGCACGAAATATGTTGAAATATATTTTGTCTGCTTTGTGTTTTGGAATACCTTTCCGCTTTACATCTTTAGCATATGTTGAAATATCAGTTTTCTGCTTGACAGCTTTTGAATAAATTAGTTTGAATGTAGTCTTATTTGTCAATCTTGATTTCTTATTTGGAATATTATTTGGTCTTATTTGTAATCTTTTTTTACTTATTTGCCCACCTTGTTGTTTTATTTGCAATCGTATTTGTAATCTTTTTTTGTCTTACTTGCAGGGTATAATTTATCTGCCTTTTTAGTCTTATTTATCACATTATGGAATTTGAAGCAATCTTATTTTTACATGTTTAATATATGTTAGAATACCCTTTTCTACTGAATTTTTAACAATTAGTTGGGATCAATCTAGAGATGCAAAATTGCTGAGGAGAAGACGACATTTCAACACATGTTAGGTACAAAGCAGAAAAAAGATATTATAGCATTTTTTTTGTACATTTATCATGAGTTGTCCAATTTGTTCCAACGATATAGTGCTCGATGTTTTCGAATATTTGTTTCTAAAATAGTAAAGTCACAAAAAGTTTTAACAAATTATAAACGTCATTGCATTTCATAAAATAAATTTTGTTTCAAATTTGGTATTAATTTTTAAGCTGACACTATAAATGGAATCATTTTATTCCATGGTAGTCGTAAATGGTTTTCCCATAATTTCAAAATCCACATTGCGTGTAACTACGGTGATACATATATCAAAATGAAAGACGATAAATTGAATTCGAATTCTACCTCTGACCAGTGGCAACTCCCAATGTGTGTTTGGAAGAAATAGTTTAATTGCGAGAGGAACTTGAGCGTGATTTCCTGCTCCAAATTGAAAAGCCAACTTTACTCCAAACATTGACACAATCTCCATCTGGGAGAAGGGTTTTAAAATCCGCCCGCCGTCGTCTTGTAAAAAAGTTATTCCTTGTTCTGTCGTTAAATATTTGTTCCCGAAGAGCTGGATGTCCTTCATTAGGATTGGAAAAATTCAAAAAGCCACTGAAATACATCAGGGATAATGAAGTGTACAGAATGCAGCGCGCCAGATAGCGGCGGAATTTCGCCTTTCAGTGAAATCGCTTCTGTGAGTGGGCCCGTCTTGGTAGTGAATGTCATTATAAATGGCTACATCTCAAGGTGTCCCAGGTTTTACAATTAATGCCTTCCTCGACGATAAAATGGGATTCGCAATCGTTAAGTCACTGTAGCAAGTCACGGATGATTTCGAAACTTTTTGACTGAGATAAAAATGGCAATAGATGGCTCGGCCGCAGTCATTTCACTTTTTATCGGTTCCGCAAATGATCGAAATATCGTGACTCCAGCCAAATGGATTTTCAACAAGCTACAACAAGACCGAGTCGTAATGTTATTCTTCGTTATTTTGATGCGCTTTTTTTAAATGAAATTAAGCCTTAATTCGATATTTCAATATGGATGTCTTGCACATTTAAGGATAAATGAGCATGTAAAGTGTTGAGGGTATATATTTTGGATAACTCTTGAAAAATTACCGAAAGTTTTGTTTGAAATTATCTTTTCTTCTGCTTTGCATCCTTAACATATATTGTAATATCCTTTCCTGCTTTCCAACTTTAATAATTAATTTGAATTCAATCTTATTTATCTTATTTGCAAGTTTGAAACAATCTTCTTTACATGTTTAACATATGTTAGAATACGTTTTTCTACTTTGCATCCTTAACATATGTTGGAATACTTTTTTCCTGTTATGCATTTTTAATAATTAATTTGAATGCAATCTTATTTGCCAGCGTTATTTTGAATCGAAATTACAACTTATTTGGCATAAGTTGCACATTAAAACCAACTGTAGTGTTAAATGGGCTTGATTGATTCAGTTTTTTGACGGAAAAAAAGGATTACAAGTCATTCAACAGTTGTTGTAAGTGGAAAGCCCATCCGCCACGAAAAAGCCATACCAAATTGGATGGGAAAAATCTGTGGAACTTTTTTTGATGCCATACAGTTTCCCACTTCTATAAGTATATTCAGTTCATTGTGACTCACTCATCACACTCATTGTCACAGGTGATTCTTTTTTACAGCATTTTGAAAGTGGGACTTAAAGTATAATCACCCTGTATATTATGACTATGTGTTATAAAATTACAAATAACTTCTTCCTAAAAATAATTTCATGTTAAACACCCCCATGGTAGTACTCAAATATGACTTTTCACAAAAGCCACTTAAAAATTATCACATTTCCACAAAAAACTAAGACAATTTGCACTAAATTAAAGTACAGATATCCAGTTCATTCGCAACAAATTCATTTACATAAACAACATTCTGCTTTAAAACAAAATATTATCGAAAGACCAAAGGAAAAAAACAACAACCTAAGTGATATACATTCATCCATTTACTTCCTTCACAATAATAGTCGACACAGAGTTAGGGATATTCGAGTTATGAATAAATATGAGGTTTATTTACATTCCACCAATTTATGTAGCAGAACAAATTTTTTTCCTTACCGCCAATCCTCCCAATCTCTTTGATAGTCAAATCTCTTAAAAGCTCAACCCTTTGATATGTGCAGGAAGACATTGACACAAAATCGGAAATCTCTTCCTCATTAGCATTGAACACATTTCTAAGGTGTTTGGAATTAAGTGAGAACGCACAGCTTTTATGTAAATTGATGTGAGGTTTCCTGCCTCAAAACGAAAGTTTCAAGAGGGTAAAAAATAAAATATTAATTTTACTATCCCGCAAATTTTACTTGCTTACTTACTTACTTAACTTGCTCCACTTTTCTTACTGCATTTTCTAAAAATATTCCGAAGAAGTGAAGCAATTACTTAAAAGCAACTTTTCCTTAGTTGGAAAATTTCAACGAGCCGTATTCTCTGAAAGGCAAAACGAACAAAGAAGTCTTGCAAAAGACGGTGGAAGTTTAGAAAATGGATTTTGTGTCCGCCGTTCGGTACAGAGGCAGAAGGTGAATTTACAACTAGATGGGGGAAAATTAAAGAATGAAAACTAAAGAAATTCATAAAAAACCACTCTACCATACCTAAGTAAAATTAAATTCTTCGGAGATTAAGAATGTTTTTGAAACTTGAAAATTACTTATTGTTTAAAAATATTAATATGACGTACATTTTTTCTATGGACAAAAGTATCTTTTCGCTTAGAACATTTCTTGTAAATTTCTATAAAAATGTTAGCAAACATAAAAGTATTTTTAAAAAGTTTACTTTTCTTAAAAAAAACAACTATATTTTGAAAGGTAGGTACATTAAGTTTTTAGTAAAGTTTTCTATAATTATTTATTGTTGAAGTTGTATTATTTAATGAATTATAAAGAATATATTTGCGTTTAAATAGTGGCCCAATCAACATAGTAGAAATCAAATAAGTTAAAACATCGCCATGTTGTCTGCAAATATGGCAATTTTGGTGATACATTTGACGATGTTTCTATAAAAGACCACAAATTCAGTACTGATGAAAGAACGATTTGAAAGTAACTTACATTAGGTTAATTACGTTTTTATAATTATTTATTATTTAATTTGTTTATGCTATTTGATTAATTATGAAAAATATATTTGCCTTTAAAATGATGCCATATCAACAGAGTAGATATCCAAAGATTTAAAATATCGCCAAGTTGGCGGCAAATATAACAATTGTTGTGATACGTTTGATGATCTCATTTAGCACTGACATTAAGGTACAGATATCCCTTTCATACGCAACAGATTCATTTGCATAAACGGCATTATGCTCTAAAGCCAAACATTATCGAAAGATAAAAGAAAAAAAATAACCAATTTAAGTGAAATACATTCATCCACTTACTTTCAAAATAATTAGTCGACACAAAGTTGTGGATCTTCTACTGAAAGTTTATGAATAAATATGAGGTTTATTTACATTCACCCAAGTTAAGTAGAAGAACATTTTTTTTTCCTTCCAACCAATCTCCCAAACTCTTTGATAGTCAAATCTCTTAAAAGGCTCAACCCTTTGATATGTGCAGGAAGACATTGACACAAAATCGGAAATCTCTCCCCTCATTAGCATTGAACAGATTTTTAAAGTGTTTCGAATTAAGTGAGAAAGCACAGCTTTTATGTAAATTGGATGTGAGGTTTCATGCCTCAAAATGAAAGTTTCAAGGGGGTAAAAATAAAATCTTAATTTTTCTCCCCGCAAATTTTACTTGATTACATACTTACTTAACTTGCTCGGCTTTTCTTAATGTATTTTCTAAAAATATTCCGAAGAAGTAAAGCAATTATTTAAAAGCAACTTTTCCTTAGTTGGGAAAATTTCAACGAGCCGTATTCTCTGAAAGGCAAAAGCAACAAAGAAGTTTTGCAAAAGACGGTGGAAGTTTAAAAATGCGTTTTGTGCCCGCCGTTCGGTACAGAAGAAGGTGAATTTACAACTAGATGGGGAAAATTAAAGAATGAAAAACTGAAGAAATTCATAAAATCGCTCTACCACACCTAAGTAAAATTAACTTCTTCAGAGATTAAGAATGTTTCTGAAACTTGAAAATTACTTACTGTTTTAAATATTAAAAGATGCACATTTTTTTCTATGGACGAGAAGTTATTTTTGTTAAGAAGAATTTTGTAAATATCTATATAAAGTTAGCAAACTTAAAAATATTGTTTAAAAAGTTTTCTTTTCTTAAAAATTATATATTGAAAGATACATTTATTTAATTTTTTTCTTTTTGAAATTATTTAAAAAATATGATTTTATGAAAAATATTTGCCTTATATTTCATTAAAATCAAACGTTTTTATAAATATTTATTTTCTGAAAATACAGCAATTTTGGGATTTTTGATGATAATTCCGTCATTAATATACGTAAAAGTTATATTATTTGCTTTTCAAAATTATTAATTGATGTTTAAATCAGAAATACACTTTCAAATGATGCTAACAAATAATTTAAAATATTACTAAGTCGGTCGCAAATATGGTAATTTTGGTGATACATTTGATGTCGTTTCTATAAAAGACTACAACCTCAGTTCGAATGTAAATACAAGTTGAAAATTAGTTACATTTGATTAATTATTTAATATTTATTTATTGTTAAATTGTTTACGTTAATTCATTAAATTATGAAACATATATTTAAATATATCAAATGATGCCAAATCAACACTATCGAAATCAATTGACGTGTTATACAATTACTAATACCATCTTTCTGTATATTATGTCTACGTATTATAAACTTGTTAATAGCATTTTTCTATATATGTCCATGTGTGATAAAATTACTAATAACATCTTTTAATAAATTTATTTCATATTTAAACACCAACATGACAGTTTACTCAAATATGACTTTAAACAAAATCTATTTGAAAAATATATCACATTTTCCTCCAAAACTAGGTAAGATGACTGATATTAAAGCACAGATATCCCTTTCATCCGCAACAAATTCATTTACATAAACAATAATTCCTTTAAAAACCAAAGATTTTCGAAAGACCAAAAGAAAAAAACCAAACTAAGTGAAATACATTTATCCACTTACTTCCTTCAAAATAATTAGTCGACACAGAGATAGGGATATTCGAGTTATGAATAAATATGAGGTTTATTTACATTCCACCAAGTTAAGTAGTAGAAAAAAATTTTTTTTTCCTTACCACCAATCCTCCCGATCTCTTTGATAGTCAAATCTCTTAAAAGCTCAACCCTTTGATGTGTGCAGGAAGACATTGACACCAAATCGGAAATCTCTACCCTCATTAGCATTGAACACATCTTTTTAAAGTGTTTGAATTAAGTGAGAACGCACAGCTTTTATGTAAATTGGGCGTGAGGTTTTCTTGCCTCAAAACGAAAGTTTCAAAAGGGTTAAAATAAAATCTTTTTTTTCTTCCCGCAAATTTTACTTGCATACTCACTTAACTTGCTTCGGCTTTTCTTAATGCATTTTCTAAAAATATTCCGAAGAAGTAAAGCAATTACTTAAAAGCAACTTTTCTTTAGTTGGAAAATTTCAGAGAGCCGTGTTCTGAAAGGCAAAAGCAACAAATAAGTTTTTGCAAAAGGCGGCTGAAGTTTCAAAAATGCGTTTTGTGTCCGCCTTTCGGTACAGAAGAAGCTGAATTTACAACTAGATGGGGAAAAATTAAAGAATGAAAACTAAAGAAATTCATAAAATCGCTCTACCGTGCTTAAGTAAAATTAACTTTTCGAGATTAAGGATGTTTTGAAACTTGAAAAATTACTTATTGCTTTAAATTTTAATAAGATGTGTATTTTTTTTGGAAAATTAGATTTCTATGGAAGAAAAGAAATATTTTTGATGAGAATATTTATTGTATATATATCTTATAAAATTCAAAAACTTTAAAATGTTTGAAAAAAATATGGTTTATAATTATTTATTGCTGAAGTTTTGTATATAATTTGATTAACTTTGAAAAAATATTTAACTTTTGAATGATGCCAAATCTTCATTGTAGAAATCAAATGATTTAAAATATCACCAATTTGGCGATAAATATAGCAATTTGGGTAATACATTTTGTGAAGTTTTATAAAAGATTAAGAAATCAGTACGAGAGTTGAAAGTTACTTATATTTAGTTAACTGTTTTTTATAATTATTTATTGGTGAAGTTGAAAATAGTATTTGATTAATTATGAGAAATATATTTGTATTTAAATGATGCCGAATTAACACTGTAGATATCAAATGATTTAAAATATCGCCAAGTAGGCATTTATGGCAATTTTAATGATACATATGACGAAATTTGTGTAAATGTTTACGAAATCAGTATGGATAAATATACGAATTGAAAATTAGTTATATTTAGTTAGTTAGGTTTTTTATAATATGTATTGTTAAAGTTTTTTATGTCATTCAGTTAATTAGAAAAATTATAATATTTGTCTTTAAAATTATACCAAATCAACACTATGAAATTAAATTATTTAAAATATATTTAAATAGACTTAAAATATAATCTGTTTTTGTCTTATAATGTTACTTAACACAAATTTCTATATATGTGATTATATGTGATATAAAAATATTAATAAGATTTTTCATATTATGTCTATGTGTTATTACCTTTAACATTTTTTTATAATGTATCTACGTGTGAAAATTACTAATAACATCTTCTATAACTACATTTCATATTAATGCCAATATACAGTTTACTCAAATAAGACTTTACACAAAATCTATTAAAAGTACCATATCTCCTCCCAAAGCTAAGACAATGTATACTAATATAAAAGTGCAGATATTCCTTTCATCCGCAACACATTCATTTACATAAACAACGTGCTGCTCTAAAACCAAAGATTATCGAAAGACCAAAAAAAGACCAAAAAAAAAAAAACATCTAAGTGAAATAAATTCATTGACTTACTTACTTCAAAATAATGAGTCGACACAGAGTTAGGGATATTCGAGTTATGAATAAATATGAGGTTTATTTACATTCGAAAAAGTTAAGTATTAGAACATTTTTTTTTTTTTCCTTACCGCCAATCCTCTCAATCTCTTTGACAGTCAAATCTCTTAAAGTCTCAACCCTTTGATATGTGCAGGAAGACATTGACACAAAATCGGAAATCTTTCCCCCTCTTGCTCATTTTTAGCATTGAACAGATTTTTAAAATGTTTGAGGTTTCCTGGCTCAATTAAGTGGGAAATAAAATCTTAATTTTTCTCCCCCTCAAATTTTACTTTCTTACTTAACTTGCTCAGCGTTTCTTAATGCATTTTCTAAAAATATTCCGGAAAAGTGAAGCAATTACTTAAAAGCAATTTTCCTTAGTTGCAAAATTTCAACGAGCTGTATTCTCTGAAAGGCAAAAGCAACAAAGAAGTTTTGCAAAAGACGGTGGAAGTTTGAAAAATGCATTTTGTGTCCGGCGTTCGGTACAGAAGCAGAAGGTGATTTTACAACTAGATGGGGAAAAATTAAAGAATGAAAACTAAAGAAATTCATGAAATCTCTCTACCATACCTAAGTAAAATTAACTTCTTCAGAGATTAAGAATGTTGTTGAAACTTGAAAAATTACTTATTCTTTTAAAAAATTATTAAGATTTACCTTTTTTTTCTCTATGAACAAGAAGATCATTTTTTTTAAGAACATTTCCTGTAAATATCTATATAAAGTTTAAAAACTTTTTATAAAAAAAAATATTTTAAAAAAAAAGTTTATTTTCTTAAAAAATTATATTTTGAAATATAGCTAGCTGCATTTTGTTAATTACGTTTTTTTCTTATATTTATTTTTTGGTGAATTAGTTTAAGTTATTTGATTAAATATGAACAATATTTTTGTCTCTAAAAGGATGTCGGATCCACAATGTAGAAAAACAACGATTTAAAATATCACCTAATTGGCGACAAATAAGGCAATCTTGGTGATGCATTCGAACGACATTTCCATAAATGATTACAATTAAGTAATGAGTGAAAATGTTAGTTGGAAGTTAGTTACATTTGGTTAATTACGTTTTTTTTTTTTAAATTTTTTATTGTTAAAGTTGTTCGCATTATTTGTTAAATTATAAAAATATATTTACTTTTAAAAATGAGGCCAAATCAACAATATAGATTAATAATTGCCCTGCAAGATCTAATATATATTTCATAATCAGGCAACCTATCTGTCCAATGCGGAAAAATTAATTTAAACATTGATGACGGAAAATAAAAATAGTTTTTGTAATGATGTGTCTATACAATGTTTTAATAGGCTTAATTATAAATTGTGAAATACACGTAATAAAATTTACATTTCCAATTCCATTCTCCAAAATCAGTCATTGCTGAGCCATCTTCAAGTTCCTTAGCTGCCATTTATCTAGCAACATCTGTGGAGTGAAGAAACGTAATCCCATCAAAAAAATGGATCTTCGCAAAAGAGGGGGCAGCAGATGTAATGCGAAAGAGCTGTTTTTCCAAAAGTCTCCAACTCTTTTTTTTCCCGCGGAAATGATTCATTAACGTTCTTCCGAAAGATTAATTGGATTTATTTGAGGTGAATATCTTAATTTTTTATTATCATTCTATAATGTTTTATTTTTATTTATTATTATTATTTTTTATTTTTGAAGACGGGGAATAAAATCGAAACACTTATCCATATATTTATCAAGATAAATCAAAACTTTATACGAGACAGATGCTTCGTAAATTCAGAATAATGAAATTTTGACACAAAAAAAAATACGAAATTAATTTTTGATAATACACTCATGTCCATAAATTAAGGATAATGAAGTTCAGGCAAAGAAAGAGACAGAAGCAAAACAAATTTCACTTATTTGTAAAGTCTATTCATTAAACAAAAGGTGAAGAGCAAAAAAGATGCTATATGTTTGACATAATTAATAAAAATTGCGATTTTTACTCCTGGAGCAAATTTCAAAAAAGAACCTATTTACAAAAAAATATAACATGGTTAGTATGATGGTTAATATGGAGCATGCCTCCCGGACGATGGAATACAGGCCTTACAACGCCTAGGCATGCTGAGTATCAAATTATCAATCTGATCTTGGGGAATATTACACCACTCATCAAGCAATGCCCTCCGAAGTTCCTCCGAATGCCCTCCGAAGGTTGGAGGAGGTTGACGGCCTGCAATTCGTCGGCCAAGCATATCCCACACATGCTCTATTGGATACAAGCCCGGTGAGTATGCCGGCCAATCCATACGGGTGATATCCTCCAATTGAAGGCATTCGTCTACAATGTTTGCACGGTGAGGACGGGCGTTGTCATCCATAAACAGAAATTCAGCACCCATGGCGCCCCGAAACAAACGTACATGTTGTTCCAGAATGACATCCCGATAGATGTGGCCTGTCATCGTTACACTCTGAACATGCGGGTCAGTTCTGGAACCAAGAATAATTCCTCCCAAAACGAGGCATCCTGCACCACCGTAACGGTGTTCTGGTGTTCTTGGTGGTAACGGGTACCTGGCGCTCCATATGAAAGTCCGGCGAGAATCAGACTGCAAACTAAACCTGGCCTCGTTGAAAACATCACACAAGACCACTGTTGCGGTGTCCACAATGCATGCTCTCTACTCCAGGATAATCGCAGGCGATAATGAGTTGCGGTAAGTGGAACTCATCTGACAGGCCTACGAGCATATAGACCAATGTGCCCTAAGAGTCTGTACACGGTGTGCCTTGAAATTGTCATACCGGTAGCTGAAGAGAGCTGACGATACAAGTCGGATGCTGTGCTCCGTCTGTTTCTTTTGGCAGTAACTGCTAAATAGCGGTCCTCATTCGGCGTTGTAACTCGGGGGCGACCTGTGCTGTAACATCAACTCATATTACCATCATCTTGGAATCGTTGCAAAGACTGGAGATGACACTCTGGGCGATTCCAAGTTCCTCGGATACTTCCAGCTGGGTACGTCCACATTCCAGTCGTCCGATAATTCTACCACGTAAAAAATCATCCAAATGCTTCCTTTGTGCCATAACTATGCGGTTATTGCACTGAAAGGCTTTTAAAGCGCTTGTGAACAATTTTACTTCTTTGCCACCATTCCTTATATACCCCTCTCTTACACTCTCGTCGTTGTGACGTACTTTCCGCGCCATCTGGTGGTTTCCTGTAATTTGCATATTCTTCTTCAAGATGTGTGTGATAATTCTACAGGTGAAATTTTTATTTTAGAGTTCAATTTCTGTGTGATTCTGAATTATCCTTAATTTATGGACGTGAGTGTATATAATATGTTTTGGAAAATTTTGATGCCATTTGATTAATTACGAAAAATATATTTGCCATTAAAATGATACCAAATCATTATAGATATGATAGAATATAATGACAGAAATTAAATGATTTAAAATATTACCAATTTGATGGCAGATACGGCAATTCGAAACTTTCCAAAACCATCGCGCTATCCATTAGGCACTACTGAACAAATTTTAATCTGTACCTTCAAAGAAATTTTCCTTTTATATTTAACTTTTAAGAGTTAATAAAACTATAATTTTTAATTTTTTTGTTATTGATTTTTGTGTTATAAGTATTACAGTCCCTTTTAATCAGTTTTTAGATCTTGGGATTAGTTAAACTGGGCTGATGGCTGAGTGACTAGAGTTCTAGTGCTAGGGCCCACAGGGTTAAATTCCGGGCGGTGTCATGAAAGCTTTTATTGGTTAGGAATCCACTTTAAACCTGTAGGTCCCGGCTTGATATGACTGTGCGTAAGTGTTGACAACCTTACCCCGTAAAAGAAAACATATAATTTACATCATAATAATAACATCATGTGCTTTGTCTATGTGTTAAATTACTTGTAACATATTTCTGTATAAAGTGTCTATGTGTTTTAAAATTACTAGTAAAATCTTTGTCTATTTCTACTTATTATAAAATTACTAATAGCATCTTCCTGTATGTTATGTCTATGTGTTATAAAATTACTCAAAAACATATTTTCGTATAGTATGTCTATATGTTATAAAATTACTCAAAACATATTTTCGTATAGTATGTCTATATGTTATAAAAATTACTAATAATATATGTGTGTTATGTCTATATTTCCTAATATTACAAATAAAATCTTTCGACGTATTATGCCTATGTGCTATTAAATTACTGATAACATACTTCTGTATGTTGTATCTATGTGTTGTAAAATTACTAATAACATCTTTGTATCTTATGTGTTTTAAAAAATTATTAATAACATCTTTCTGTATATTATGTCTATTTATTAAAAATTATTAATAACATCTTTCTGTACATTACATCTATGTGTTATAAAATTTACAATTAACATCATTAAATAAATTCATTTCATATGACCAACATGACGATTACTGAAATATTATTTTAAGACAGATAGCACCGATATTCCTTTTATCCGCAACAAATTCATTTACATAAACAACATTCTGCTGTAAAACCAAAAATTATCAAAAGACCAAAGAAAAAAAAAAAAAAAAAAGCCCAACCTAAGTGAAATGCATTCATCCACTTACTTCCTTCATAATAATTAATCGACACAGAGTAGTGGATATTAGAGTTATGAATAAATATGAAGTTTATTTACATTTATCAAAGTTAAGTAGAAGAAAAATGTTTTTTTTCACCGCCAATCCTCCCAATGTCTTTGAAAGTCAGATCTCTTAAAAGCTCAACCCTTTGATGTGTGCAGGAAGACATTGACACGAAATCGGAAATCTCTCTGCCTCATTAGCATTGAACAGATTTTTAAAGTGTTTGGAATTAAGTGAGAACGCACAGCTTTTATGTAAATTGGATGTGAGGTTTCCTGCCTCAACACGAAAGTTTCAAGAGCGTAAAAATAAATTATTAATTTTCTTCCCCCAAATTTTACTTGCTTACTTAACTTGCTCGGCTTTTCTTAATGTATTTCTTTAAAAATATTCATAAGAAGTAAAGCAATTACTTAAAAGCAACTTTTCCTTAGTTGGAAAATTTCAACGAGCCGTGTCCTCTGAAAGGTAAAAGCAACAAAGAAGTTTGCAAAAGACGGCGGAAGTTTGAAAATGCGTTTTGTGGCCGTCGTTCGGTACGGAAGAAGGTGAATTTACTACTAGAAGGGGAAAAATTAAAGAATGAAAACTAAAGAAATTCATAAAATCGCTCTGCCATACCTAAGAAAATTAACTTCTTCATTAAGAATGCTTTTGAAACTTGAAAATGACTTATTGTTTTAAATATTATGACTTATATTTTTTTTTTTTCAGATTAGAACTCTATGAACGGAAGATCCTTTTTTTGTTAACATTTCATATAAAAATCTATATAAAGTTAAAAACTTTCAAATGTATTAAAATTTAAAAAATAATTAGTTACTTGCGTTTTTTTATAATTATTGATTGAAGATATTTATACAATTTGATTATAAAAAATATATTGCCCTTTAAAATGATGCTAAGTCAACATCGTAGTAATCAAATGATTTAAAATATCACCAAGTTGGTGACATATATGGCAAGTTTAGTGATGCATTTGACGATATTTCTATAAAAGACTACGCATTCAGTAGAAGTGGAAATACGAGTAGAAAATTAATTACCTTTGGCTAGTAGCTTTTTTTTATAATAATTTATTGTTGAAGTTGCTTATGTTATTTTAATTTTGAAAATATATTTTGTCTTTTTAAAATAATATCAATAATATGATTTAAAATATCGCCAAGTTTGTGACATATAAGGCAATTTTAGTGATGCATTTGACGATATAAAAGACTACGAATTCAGTAGAATACGAGTTGAAAATTAATTACCTTTGGCTAGTAGCTTTTTTATAATTATTTATTGTTAAAGTGGTTATGTTTTTGGATTAATCATGAAAATATGTTTGTCTTTAAAATGATGCTAAATCAACGCTGTATAAATCAAATCATTCAAACAATCACCAAGTTCAGAGCAAATATGACAAATTTGGGTAATACATTGGACGAAGTTTCTATAAAAGGTTACGAACTCAGTGCGAGTGCATTTTTGGAGATCTTGAGCAGCTAATAAATGTTCGATACCAAATAATGGATAACAACAAAGTCTTTTCGTATTTATTACACTATTTCGAAAGTATAACAATTTCGAGCCATATAAAAAGTCTCTCACAGCTACAAATAAGTAGACAACCATAAAAAATAAGCAGAAAATTTTTTTTGCTTGATAACATTGATTTTCTTTTTTGATCAGAGTTTTTCATTTTTTTAATCAAAATTTACACCCTTAACACAGTACACTGGTACAGAAATAATGAACATTCCAGATTTAAAAAAAAGAAGGAAACAATGCAATGATGCCATTCTGAATATATTAAATAACTAAATAATTATAAGATTTATAAATTTTTTATTAATAACTTTGATATTTATACATTTTATACTAATAATTTTGTGTTCATATGTATATATATATATTAAATTTAAGAGAGATTAATGACTAAAAACATGTTTTTTCCCTACAACTTTGAAAATAACCCAAATGACTAAAATAAGCCAAATCTGGCAGCCCTGTTGTTGGATCAGTAAGGTAGCAATATATGTCTTTTTAGGAAATTAGATAACTCCAATTATACCTTTAGCTAAATTAATAACTCTTGTAATTATTGACTAACGGAATTGTAATTACGCTTGATCAGTGGTGTAGGGTCTTCCTCTTAAATAACAAGATAAAAGATAAATAACAAGATGAAAGATTTATTCAAATTAGTGCATGTGATAATTTTACTTTTTGTTTATTTAGGTTGATTTTATAAATATTTCCTACCTCATAGTGTTAGGCCTCTCAGGAAAAAATGAGGGTAGCGGTGAAGTTATAGTGTTTTAATAATTACTCTACATACCAAGTCAATTTTATACTGCATTCGTTGTCCTGTCTGACAAAATATAGGGGAAATAATTACACAGGGTAAAGTAGAATAGCTACTATATTTTATAAAATAAAAACAGAACTTCATAAAATAGTTCGACTGGCACTGGCATCCATGAGAATAATTAAAAACAAAAAAGTTAGAAATAAAAAGGAATAAGTGATCGTTATAAAAAATACCATGCCAGAACAAATATATATTTTTATAATCAAGCAACGTATCTATAACAAGCAATAAAAAGATTTTGAAACTTTTTCAGAGAAACTAAAAAAAAAAGTAATTTATATAATGCTGTGTCCATACAACGTCAGTTTTAATTGATTTAATTCTAAATTATTAAATACAGGAAATACAATTTGAGTTTTCTCCTTTCATTTTACAAAAACAGTGCGATTCAAACGGCGTTGAGCCATTTTCAACTTCTTTAATTGCCATTTATGTAGCAACATCTGCTGTGTGAAGAAACGTAATCCCATCAAAAAAATGGATCTCTAAAAGAAAGAATTAGTAGAGAAAGAGATAAAACCAGCAGATGTGATGATAAAGATCTATTTTTCCAAAAGACTCCAACTCTTTTTCCGGCGGAAATGATCAATTAACGTTCTTCCGAAAGATTATTTGATTTACTATATTTGAGGTGAATATTTTCTTTTTATTATTGTTCGTTATTTTTTATATTTATTTGCTCATTTTTTGGAAGACGGGGAATAAAATCGAAAAATCTATCAATATATCCATTAAGATTAATCAAAACTTTATGTGAGATTAATGCTGAGGAATTTGTGAATAATTGGATTTTGACTGGAGGAAATTGATTTAAAAATATCGCCAAGTGGGTGCCAAATATGGCAATTTTGTTGATGCATTTGACGAAATTACTATAAAAGAATTCGAATTCAGTGAGAATGAATTTTTGTAACCGCATCGTAAAGATGGGAAGAGGTTCGGTTCGCTTCGTACTGAACTAAACCAATACTTAATCAATCAATTCGTACCAACCTAATTAGAAACCCAGCTTGTTACACTAACAAGCTGGGTTTAAACACTCTACGCCCAAAAGTAAGCATTGTTAAAATCCTTTTTCATTACAAAACTCAATTTAAAATTTAAAAAATAGTTTTATTTTATTCTTAAATTTAACTTTTGAAACATAATTAACTAAGTGTTTTTTACTTTGAACTATTTTTACAAGCATAACAAAAATAAAGCTGAGATTTAAATTAGATTAATCGGGCCACTAAAGCATACGTTCGACTTTCACAAACGAGGGCTCATTATGAGGAATAGCTCATTTCAGGAGATAATTTCCCGTAAGTTTATTACTGTCTCTAAGCACCTTGTGTGAAGATTGGTTTTAATTTACTTTGCTGCAAAGTTAAGACGCTGATTTTCTTTTTGCCTTTTAAAAAAATCTCGTTTTTTCTTTAAAGAAGCAAGAGCTTTGTAATTTTCACGTTATATAAAATGAGTAGGAATATAAAATTAATTTAAATTTTTGAGTTGGAAAACATGTCAATTTAATGCAAATAGTTCAAGATAATGATGTCTACAGTTTAAATTGTTTTTAAAACTTTTTAAAGCTATTCAATAAGTAATTTAGAAATTACTGCTTGCTTTAATCGCAATAATAAAACCTTCCTTTGTTTGAATTTTCTACAAATTAAACAAAAGCTAACTAAAGACATACAATTAATTTCAGATCGAAACGCCATGAGGAAAAAAATCTCTATCTACTACTGTGAACAAAAAGAAAGACAAATTATTTTTTTCCAAATCCTCTTTCCTTTATTCTTCCATATTTATTTTATCGCCTTCAAAGTAATCCCCTCGGACACAATGCACTTATGCCAACTTTTTCCAATCCTCAATGCATGCTAAAAAGTCCTCGGCAGGGATGGCCTTCAAAGCGCGCGGCGATTCACGTTGAATCTCTTTAATCGACTCAAAACGGTGTCCCTGGAGTGGTCTTTTGAGTTTAGGGAATAGCCAGAAGTCGCACGGTAAAAATACGGTCGTTGTGGAAGGATATGGATTTCATTTTTGGGGACAAAGTCATCAAGAATCAATGCAGTGTGAGCTGGAGAATTCAGTTTTCGGTACCAATCGAGATTTGACGCGTTTGCGGCCCAAATGGAACTGACCGATCCTTTTGAAACTCCAACATCATCAGCAAGGTCTCTAATTTTAAATCGACTGTTTGCAAGCAACAAATCTTTAATTTTTGGACGTGAGCTTCGTCGGTCGAGGTTGGTGGTCGACCAGAGGTCTCTTCGTCTTCAACGCGTTCTCTGCATTCTTTGAACTGTTTATACCAATTCTAAACATTTCTTTCCAGTTTAGGAATGCTCACAGAATTCCTTCTGCAACATTCTATACGTTTCCGCAAACAAAACTGAATGCAAGTTCTTTGCTCAATGAATTCAGACATTTCAAAATCGCCGGAATCAGTTTTAGCTTCTCACATAGCCAAGCGTAACGCAAACACTAATGAATATTTTGACGACAAATCTCACATCTTTTGTAAAGGACAGTGCCAGCAATCTAAAGAAGAAAGAAAAAAAAGAAATTCCATAGGCCCAGGGAATTTTAAATTGAAAATTGTTCTTACTTTTGACACAGTAGTATGTAACTAAGGTAGCGTTAACCAAGATGCAGAAAAACCTACCCAGGCCGAAACACGGAATTTTTCAATTAGGCTTCGAATCTCGAAACTGGTTACTATCTCTCATGATCATAGAAAATTCAAAGATCAAGAAAGAGAAGATAGTTCACTTTCCTTAAAACTGGATATTAGTTTGGAAAAAAAAAATGAGCAACTCGAATTTGCATTTAGTGAGAGATGGAGCCAACTTTTAACTATAGCAAAATGATGATGCTTCAGATAAATTGTTAATACGTACTTAGTTAAAATCTATCGGAATGATCACTTGATAATACTAAAAAAAAAAAAAAAGGTTATATAAATTAGTAGCATCCTTGTATTTCATAAATTATTATATTTCAAATATGGTGTTAATTATATTAATGATACCATATAAATGGAATAATTTTATTTCTGGCACTATATAAATGGTTTCCCATACTTTAAAGTCTCATATTGCATGTAGCTACGATGATACATATCCAAATAAATAAAGACGATAAATTGAATTCGAATTCTACCTCTGACCAGTGGCAACTCCCAATGTGTGTTTTGGCGAAGAAATAGTTTAATTGCAGAGAGGAACTTGGCGCGTAATTCCTGCTCCAAATTCAGAAAAGCTCTTTACTCAAACATTGACACAATCTCTTATCTACCGAAGAGTTTTAAAATCCGCCCGCCGTCGTCTTGTAAAAGTTATTCCTTGTTCCGTCGTTAAATATTTTGCTCCCGAAGTGCTTCGATGTCCTTCATTAGGATTGGAAAATTCCTGCCACTGATATCGGGATAATGGTCTTACCCAGAATGCAGCGCGCCAGATAGCGGACGGAATTTCGTTTTAAGGAAATCGCTTCTTAATTAGGACCGTCTTAATTAAGAATGTCATTATAAAATGACTACATCTCAAAGGCGTACTCAGATTTCAATTAATGCATTCCTCAGGACCATAAAAATGGGTTTCGCAATCGTTAAGCCAGTGTAGCAAGTCACGGATGATTTCGAAACTTTTGACTAGATAAAATGGCAATAGATGGCTCGGCCGCAGTCATTTCACTTCGTTTTATCGGTTCCGCAAATGATCGAAATATCGTGACCCAGCCAGAGGTAAATGATTTTCCCAAGCAAATAAGACAGAGTCATAATGTTGTTTCGTTCTTTTGATGCCCTTATTTAAAATGAAATTAAGGTCTAATTCGATATTTAAATATGGATGTCTTGCTCATTTATGTATAAATGAGCATGTCGTGTTGGAATATTTGGACAACTCTTGAAAAATGAACACAAAATAGGTTGGAATATGTTTTGTCTGCTTTGCATATTTAACTTACTTTGGAATACCTTTTCCGCTTTACATCTTTAGCATATGTTGAAATACCAGTTTTCTGCTTGACAGCTTTAACAATTAGTTTGAATGTAGTCTTATTTGTCTATCTTGATTGTCTTATTTGGAATATTATTTGTCTTATTTGCAATCTTTTTTTACTTATTTGCCCATCTTATTTGTTTTATTTGCAATCGTATTTGTACATCTTTTTTTTTTTGTCTTATTTGCAGTATAATTTATCTGCCTTTTTTTGTCTTATTTATCTTATTTGCGAATTTGAAGCAATCTTATTTACATGTTTAATGTATGTTAGAATACCCTTTTTCTACTTTGAATTTTTAACAATTAGTTGGTATCCAATCTTATTGTTAAAGATGCAAAGGAAAAAAATGGTATTTCAACACATGTTAAAGGTACAAAGCAGAAAAAAAGGTATTATAGCAATTTTTTTTTGTACATTTATCATGAGTTGTTCAATTGTTCCAATGATACATGCTCATGTTGGAATATTTGTTTCTAAATAGTAAAGTCACAAAAATTTTAACAAATTATTAACGTCATTGCATTTCATTAATTTTGTTTCAAATTTGGTATTAATTTTTAACCTGACACTATAAATGGAATCATTTTTATTCAGTGTAAGTTATAAATGGTTTTCCCATACTTCAAAAAATCCCACATTGCGTGTAACTACGGTGCTACATATCCAAATAAAAGACGATAAATTGAATTCGAATTCTACCTCTGACCAGTGGCAACTCCCAATGTGTGTTTTGGCGAAGAAATAGTTAATTGCCGAGAGGAACTTGGCGCGTAATTCCTGCTCCAAATTCAGAAAAGCCCTTTACTCAAACATTGACACAATCTCCCATCTGGAGAAGAGTTTTAAAATCCGCCCGCCGTCGTCTTGTAAAAGTTATTCCTTGTTCCGTCTTTAAATATTTGCTCCCGAAGAGCTTCGATGTCCTTCATTAGGATTGGAAAATTCCCGCCACTGATATCGGGATAATGGTCTTACCCAGAATGCCGCGCGCCAGATAGCGGCGGAATTTCGCCTTTCAGGAAATCGCTTCTTAATTAGGCCGGTCTTAATTATGAATGTCATTATAAAATGGCTACATCTCGAAGGCGGACTCAGATTTCAATTAATGCCTTCCTCGGGACGATAAAATGGGATTCGCAATCGTTAAGTCACTGTAGCAAGTCACGGATGATTTCGAAACTTTTGACTAGATAAAATGGCAATAGATGGCTCGGCTGCAGTCATTTCACTTCGCTTTATCGGTTCCGCAAATGATCGAAATATCGTGACCCAGCTAAGGTAAATGATTTTCCGAAGCAAATAAGACCGAGTCGTAATGTTGTTTCGTTATTTTGATGCGCTTATTTAAAATGAAATTAAGCCTTAATTCGATATTTCAATATGGATGTCTTGCACATTTAAGGATAAATGAGCATGTAGTGTTGGTATATTTGGACAACTCTTGAAAAATTACCGAAAGATTTGTTGGAATATCTTTTCTTCTGCTTTGCTTCCTTAACATATATTGTAATATCCTTTCCTGCTTTCCAACTTTAATAATTAATTTGAATTCAATCTTATTTATCTTATTTGCAAGTTTGAAACAATCTTCTTTTACATGTTTAACATATGTTAGAATACGTTTTTCTACTTTGCATCCTTAACATATGTTGGAATACTTTTTTTCCTATTATGCATTTTTAATAATTAATTTGAATGCAATCTTATTTGCCAGCGTTATTTTGAATCGAAATTACAACGTATTTGGCATAAGTTGCACATTAAACCAACTGTAGTGTTAAATGGGCTTGATTGATTCAGTTTTTGACGGAAAAAAAGGATTCCAAGTCATTCAACAGTTGTTGTAAGTGGAAAGCCCATCCGCCACGAAAAAGCCATACCAAATTGGATGGGAAAAATCTGTGGAACTTTTTTTGATGCCATACAGTTTCCCACTTCTATAAGTATATTCAGTTCATTGTGACTCACTCATCACACTCATTGTCACAGGTGATTCTTTTTTACAGCATTTTGAAAGTGGGACTTAAAGTATAATCACCCTGTATATTATGACTATGTGTTATAAAATTACAAATAACTTCTTCCTAAAAAAATAATTTCATGTTAAACACCCCCATGGTAGTGTACTCAAATATGACTTTTCACAAAAGCCACTTAAAAATTATCACATTTCCACAAAAAACTAAGACAATTTGCACTTAAATTAAAGTACAGATATCCAGTTCATTCGCAACAAATTCATTTACATAAACAACATTCTGCTTTAAAAACAAAATATTATCGAAAGACCAAAGGAAAAAAACAACAACCTAAGTGATATACATTCATCCATTTACTTCCTTCACAATAATTAGTCGACACAGAGTTAGGGATATTCGAGTTATGAATAAATATGAGGTTTATTTACATCCCACCAATTTATGTAGCAGAACAAATTTTTTTCCTTACCGCCAATCCTCCCAATCTCTTTGATAGTCAAATCTCTTAAAAGCTCAACCCTTTGATATGTGCAGGAAGACATTGACACAAAATCGGAAATCTCTCTTCCTCATTAGCATTGAACACATTTCTAAGGTGTTTGGAATTAAGTGAGAACGCACAGCTTTATGTAAATTGGATGTGAGGTTTCCTGCCTCAAAACGAAAGTTTCAAGAGGGTAAAAATAAAATATTAATTTTACTATCCCGCAAATTTTACTTGCTTACTTACTTATTAACTTGCTCCACTTTTCTTACTGCATTTTCTAAAAATATTCCGAAGAAGTGAAGCAATTACTTAAAAGCAACTTTTCCTTAGTTGGAAAATTTCAACGAGCCGTATTCTCTGAAAGGCAAAACGAACAAAGAAGTCTTGCAAAAGACGGTGGAAGTTTGAAAAATGGATTTTGTGTCCGCCGTTCGGTACAGAGGCAGAAGGTGAATTTACAACTAGATGGGGGAAAATTAAAGAATGAAAACTAAAGAAATTCATAAAATCACTCTACCATACCTAAGTAAAATTAAATTCTTCGGAGATTAAGAATGTTTTTGAAACTTGAAAAATTACTTATTGTTTAAAATATTAATATGACGTACATTTTTTTTTTTTTTCTATGGACAAGAGTATCTTTTCGCTTAGAACATTTCTTGTAAATTTCTATATAAAGTTAGCAAACATAAAAAGTATTTTTTTAAAAAGTTTACTTTTCTTAAAAAAAAAAACAACTATATTTTGAAAGGTAGGTACATTAAGTTAGTAGCGTTTTTTTCTATAATTATTTATTGTTGAAGTTGTATTATTTAATGAAATATAAAGAATATATTTGCCTTTAAATAGAGGCCCAATCAACATAGTAGAAATCAAATAAGTTAAAACATCGCCATGTTGTCTACAAATATGGCAACTTTGGTGATACATTTGACGATGTTTCTATAAAAGACCTCAAATTCAGTACTGACGACAGAACGATTTGAAAGTAACTTACATTTGGCTAATTACGTTTTTATAATTATTTATTATTTAATTTGTTTATGCTATTTGATTAATTATGAAAAATATATTTGCCTTTAAAATGATGCCATATCAACAGAGTAGATATCCAAAGATTTAAAATATCGCCAAGGTGGCGGCAAAATATAACAAAATGTTGTGATACGTTTGATGATCTCATTTTGCACTGACATTAATGTACAGATATCCCTTTCATACGCAACAGATTTATTTGTATAAACAGCATTATGCTCTAAAAGACAAACATTATCGAAAGATAAAAAGAAAAAAATAACCAATTTAAGTGAAATACATTCATCCACTTACTTACTTCAAAATAATTATTCGACACAAAGTTGCGGATATTCTACTGAAAGTTTATGAATAAATATGAGGTTTATTTACATTCACCCAAATTAAGTAGCAGAACAAATTTTTTTTTCCTTACAACCAATTCTCCCAATCTCTTTGATAGTCAAATCTCTTAAAAGGCTCAACCCTTTGATATGTGCAGGGAAGACATTGACACGAAATCGGAAATCTCTTTCCCTCATTACCATTGAACACATTTCTAAGGTGTTTGGAATTAAGTGAGAACGCACAGCTTTTTTATGTAAATTCGATGTGAGGTTTCATGCCTCAAAATGAAAGTTTCAAGAATGTAAAAATAAAATCTTAATTTTTCTTCCCCGCAAATTTTACTTGATTACATACTTACTTAACTCGTTTTGGCTTTTCTTAATGTATTTTCTAAAAAATATTCCGAAGAAGTAAAAAGCAATTACTTAAAAAGTAACTTTTCCTTAGTTGGTAAAATTTCAACGAGCCGTATTCTGTGAAAGGCAAAAGAAACAAAGAAGTTTTGCAAAAGATGGTGGAAGTTTAAAAATGCGTTTTGTGTCCGCCGGTCGGTACATAATTAAGAAGGTGAATTTACTACTAGATGGAAACATTTAACAAAAATGGAATGAGAACTGCAGAAATTCATAAAATCGCTCTATCGCGCTTTAGTAAAATTAACTTCTTCAGAGGTTAAGAATGTTTCTGAAACTTGAAAATTACTTATTGTTTTAAATATTAATGAGATGCACATTTTTTTGTATGGATAAGAAGGCCATTTTGTTAAGAATATTTATTGTAAATATCTATATAAAGTCAGCAAATTTAATTCTAATAGCACATTTAAGTTAGCAAATTTTCTTTTCTTTAAAAAATTATATTTTGAAACTAGGTTATATTTGATTAATTGCGTTTTTATAGTTATTTATTGTTGAAGTTTTTTTTCTAATGCAGCTGGCAAACACAGACAGCTTGGTCTTGATGCCTTAAGGCAAGTCCTGCACAGAAACTCACTTTGCATTACACAGGAGGCGCGTGTAACTTGAAGATAAACCACGGGCGCGAAGTAACAATGCCCCCGTAACGCTCTACGATCATATTAGACCGGGACCTACTTTTTAAAGTGGATACCGAACCACTACAAACAACCATGGCACCGCCGGGACTCGAACCGAAACCTATGGTACCGAGCGCCAGAGCGCTAGCCACTCGGCCATTCAGGCCCCTTTATTGTTGAAGTTATTTATGATATTTCATTAATATGAAAAATATATTTTGCTTTTCAAATGATGTTTAATCAACACCGAATTAACAAATAATTTAAAATATTACTAAGTCGGACACAAATATGGCAATTTTGGTGATACATTTGACGACGTTTCTATAAAAGACTACAACCTCAGTTCGAATGTAAATACAAGTTGAAAATTAGTTACATTTGATTAATTACTATTTTATATTTATTTATTGTTGAATTGTTTACGTTAATTCATTAATTATGAAACATATATTTAAATATATCAAATGATGCTAAATCAACACTGTAGAAATCAATTGACGTGTTATACAATTACTAATACCATCTTTCTGTATATTATGTCTACGTATTATAAACTTGTTAATAGCATTTTTTCTATATATGTCCATGTGTGATAAAATTACTAATAACATCTTTCAATAAATTAATTTCATTTTTAAACACCAACATGACAGTTTACTCAAATATGACTGTAAACAAAATCTATTTGAAAATATATCACATTTCCTCCAAAGGCTAGGTAACATGAACTGATATTAAAGCACAGATATCCCTTTCATCCGCAACAAATTCATTTACATAAACAATAATTCCTAAAACCAAAGATTTTCGAAAGACCAAAGAGAGAAAAAAAAAACCAAACTAAGTGAAATACATTCATCCACTTACTTCCTTCAAAATAATTAGTCGACACAGAGATAGGGATATTCGAGTTATGAATAAATATGAGGTTTATTTACATTCCACCAAGTTAAGTAGTAGAACAAAATTTTTTTCCTTACCACCAATCCTTCCAATCTCTTTGATAGTCAAATCTCTTAAAAGGCTCAACCCTTTGATATGTGCAGAAAGACATTGACACAAAATCGGAAATCTCTCTTGCTCATTAGCATTGAACACATTTTTAAAGTGTTTGGAATTAAGTGAGAATGCACAGCTTTTTTATGTAAATTGGATGTGAGGTTTCCTGCCTAAAAACGAAAAGTTTCAGGAGGGTAAAAATAAAATCTTAATTTTTCTCCCCCTCAAATTTTACTTACTTAACTTGCTCGGCGTTTTCTTAATGCATTTTCTAAAAATATTCCGAAGAAGTGAAGCAATTACTTAAAAGCAACTTTTCTTTAGTTGGAAAATTTCAATGAGCCATATTCTCTGAAGGCAAAAGCAGCAAAAAGTTTTGCAAAAGATGGTGAAGTTTGAAAAATTCATTTTGTGTCCGCCGTTCGGTACAGAAGAAAGGTGAATTTACAACTGTATGGGGAAAAAATTAAAGAATGAAAACTAAAAAGAAATTCATGAAATGTCTCTACCATACCTAAGTAAAATTAACTTCTTCAGAGATTAAGAATGTTGTTGAAACTTGAAAAAAAATTACTTATTTTTTTAAAAATTATTAAGATGTACATTTTTTTTTCTATGAACAAGAAGATCATTTTTTAAGAACATTTCCTGTAAATATGTAAATTTTATATTAAAAATATTTTTAAAAAAAAAAAGTTATTTTCTTAAAAAATTATATTTTTGAAATATAGCTGCATTTGGTTAATTACGTTTTTTCTTATATTTTACTTTTGGTGAATTTGCTTAAGTTATTTGATTAAATATGAACAATATTTTTGTCAGTAAAAGGATGTCAGATCCATAATGTAGTAAAACAACGGTTTTTAAAATATCACCTAGTTGGCGACAAATAAGGCAATCTTGGTGATGCATTCGAACGACATTTCCATAAATGATTACAATTTAGTAATGAGTGAAAATGTTAGTTGGAAGTTAGTTACATTTGGTTAATTAAGTTTTTTTAATTTTTTATTGTTAAAGTTGTTCGCATCATTTGATAAATTATAAAAAAATAAATTTACTTTTAAAATGAGGCCAAAATCAACAATATAGATTAAAAATTGCCTTAGCAGATCTAATATATATTTCATAATCAGGCAACCTATCTGTCCAATGTGGAAAATTGATTTGAAAAATTTATGACGGAAAATAAAAAAATAGTTTTTGAATGATGTGTCTACACAACGTTTTAATTAAGCTTATTTATAAATTGTGAAATACGCATTTTTTAAAAATTGTGAAATACACATAAAATTTACATTTCCCATTTCATTCCCCAAAATCAGTCATTGCTGAGCCATCTTCAAGTTCCTTAGCTGCCATTTATCTTGAAGAGAGCATCTGTGGTGTGACGAAACGTAATCCGATCAAAAATGGATTGCCGTAAAAGTGGGGAAAAAAAAAAATAAACAGCAGAATACGAAAAGAACTGTTTTCAAAGTCTCCAACTCTTTTTTTTCCGGCGTAAATGTATGTTCAAGCAACGTATCTATAACAAGCAATAAAAAGATTTTTTTGAAACTTTTTAAAGGAAACTAAAAAAAGTAATTTATATAATGCATGTGTCCACACAACGTCAGTTTTAATTGATTTGATTCTAAATTGTTAAATACATGTAATAAAATTTTGGCATCCATTCATAGTCTTATAACGTCAATTTTTCTTGGTTTAATTCTAAATTATTAAATACATGAAATAAAATTTAACTTTTCGCCTTTCATTTTCAAAAACAGTGCTATTCAATTGGCGTTGAGCCATTTTCAACTTCTTTTAATTGCCATTTATGTAGCAACCTCTGCGGTGTGAAACGTAATCCCATCAAAAAATGGATCTCTAAAAGAAAAGAATTAGTAGAGAAAGAGATAAAACCAGCAGATGTGATGCGAAAAAGCTCTTTTTCAAAAGTCTCCAACTCTTTTTCCGGCGGAAATGATCAATTAACGTTCTTCCGGAAAGATTATTTGGATTTACTATATTTTAGGTGAATATTTAATTTTTAATATTGGTCGTTATTTTTTTTTTATATTTATTTGCTTATTTTTTGGAAGACGGGGAATAAAATCGAAAAACCTATCAATATATCCATTAAGATTAATCAAAACTTTATGTGAGATTAATGCTGAGGGAATTTGTGAATAATTGTATTTTGACTGGAGGAAATTGATTTAAAATATCATAAGTGGGTGCCAAATATGGCAATTTTGTTTTGATACATTTGACGAAATTACTATAAAAGAATTCGAATTCAGTGAGAATGAATTTTTTATAAACATCGTAAAGATGGGAAAAAGGTTCGGTTCGCTTCGTACTGAACTAAACCAATAACGAATCAATCAATTCGTACCAACTTAAAATCCGAAACCCAGCTTGTTACACTAACAAGCTGGGTTTTGAACCTACGCGCCCAAAAAATTGGTTAAAATCCTTTTTTTCATTACAAAACTCAATTTAAAATTTAAAAAATAGTTTTATTTTTATTCTTAAATTTAACTTTTTTGATACATAATTAACTAAGTGTTTCTTTACTTTTTGAACTATTTTACAAGCACAACAAAAAAAAAGCTGAGATTTAAATTAGATTAATCGGGCCACTAAAGCATACGTTCGACTTTCACAAACGAGGGGCTCATTATGAGGAATAGCTCATTTCAGGGAGATAATTTCACGTAAGTTTATTACTGTCTCTAAGCACCTTGTGTGAAGATTGGTTTTTAATTTACTTTGCTGCAAAGTTAAGACGCTGATTTTCTTTTTGCCTTTTAAAAAATCTCGTTTTTTTTCTTTAAGTAAAAGAGCTTTGTATTTTCACGTTGTATAAAATGAGTAGGAATATAAAATTAATTTTAAATTTTTGAGTTGGAAAAAACATGTCAATTTAACGCAAATAGTTCAAGATAATGATGTCTACAGTTTAAATTTTTTTTAAAAACTTTTTTTAAAGCTATTCAATAAGTAATTTGAAATTACTGCTTGTTTAATCATAATAATAAAACCTTCCTTTGTTTGACTTTCTACAAATTAAACAAAAGCTAACTAAAGACATACAATTAATTTTTCGAGATCGAAACGCCATGAGGAAAAAAAATTCTCTATCTACTACTGTGAACAAAAAGAAAAACAAATTATTTTTTTTTCCAAATCCTCTTTCTTTATTCTTTCCATATTTATTTCATCGCCTTCAAAGTAATCCCCTCCGGGACACAATGCACTTATGCCAACTTTTTCAATCCTCAATGCATGCTAAAAAGTCCTCGGCAAGGATGGCCTTCAAAGCGCGCGGCGATTCACGGTGAATCTCTTTAATCGACTCAAAACGGTGTCCCTGGGTAGTCTTTGGAGTTTAGGGGAATAGCCAAAAAGTCGCACGGTAAAAATACGGTCGTTGTGGAAGGATATGGATTTCATTTTTGGCGACAAAGTCATCAGAAATCCAGTGAAGTGGGAGCTGGATAATTCAGTTTTCAGTACCAATCGAGATTTGACGCGTTTGCGGCCCAAAATGGAACTGACCGATCCTTTTGAAATTCCAACATCATCAGCAAGGTCTCTAATTGTAAATCGACTGTTTGCAAGCACCAAATCTTTAATTTTTGGACGTGAGCTTCGTCGGTCGTGGTTGGTGGTCGACCAGAGGGCTCTTCGTCTACAACGTTCTCTGCATTCTTTGAACTGTTTATACCAATTCTAACATTTCTTTCCAGTATAGGAATGCTCACAGAATTCCTTCTGCAACATTCTACACGTTTCCGCAAACAAAACTGAATGCAAGTTCTTTGCTCGATTAATTCAGACATTTCAAAAATCGCCGGAATCAGTTTTAGCTTCTCACATAGCCAAGCGTAACGCAAACATTCATGAATATTTTGACGTCAAATCTCACAGATGTAAAGGATAGTGCCAGCAATCTAAGAAGAAGAAAAAAAATAAGAAATTCCATAGGCGCAGGGAATTTTAAATTGAAAATTGTTCTTACTTTTTGGACACAGTAGTAAGTAACTGAGGGTAGCGTTAACCAAGATGCAGAAAAACCTACCCAGGCCAAACACAGAGTTTTTCAATTAGGCTTCGAATCTCAAACTGATTACTATCTCTCATGATCATAGAAAATTCAAAGATCAAGAAAGAGAAGATAGTTCACTTTCCTTAAAATTTGATACTAGTTTGGAAAAAAAAAATAAGCAACTCAATTTGCACTTAGTGAAAGATGGAGCCAACTTTTAACTATAGCAAAATGATGTGCTTCAAATAAATTATTGTTAATAAGTACTTAGTTAAAATCTATATCATCCTTGTATTTCACCAGTTATTATATTTCAAATACGGTATTAATTATCATGATAAGTTATAAATGCTTTTCCCATACTTTAAAGTCCGATATTTCGTGTAACTGCGAGGATACATATCAAATAAATAAAGATGATAAATTTAATTATAGCTGTTCATTGCGGAGTCATAGCGGGATTATAGCGGCGTTATCACGCATTTCAAAGTGTCCACAAAAATCATTTGGGTTGGCCACCCCTGCAGTAGACAAATTAAATTCGATATCAGAATGATCACTTGATAAACCCTGATGTCATAGATTTTTAAATAAACAGTTACCATCATTGTATTTCATAAGTAATTTTATTTCAAATATGGCATTAATTATATTAATGATACCATATAAATGGAACGATTTTATTTCTGGCCCTATATAAATGGTTTTCCCATACTTTAAAGTCTCATATTGCATGTAACTACGATGATACATATCCAAATAATGACGATAAATTGAATCGAATTCTACCTCTGACCAGTGGCAACTCCCAATGTGTGTTTGGCGAAGAAATAGTTTAATTGCAGAGGAACTTGGCGCGTAATTCCTGCTCAAATTCTGAAAAGCTCTTTACTCAAACATTGACACAATCTCCCTTCTGGCGAAAAGTTTTAAAATCCGCCCGCCGTCGTCTTGTAAAAGTTATTCCTTGTTCCGTCGTTAAATATTTGCTCCCGAAGTACTTCGATGTCCTTCATTAGGATTGGAAAATTCCCGCCACTGATATCGGGATAATGGTCTTATCCAGAATGCAGAGCGCCAAGAAAGCGGACGGAATTTCGTTTTTAAGGAAATCGCTTCTTAATTAGGCCCGTCTTAATTATGAATGTCATTATAAAATGGCTACATCTCAAAAGGCGTACTCAGATTTCAATTAATGCATTCCTCGGGACCATAAAATGGGTTTCACCAATCGTTAAGCTAGTGTAGCAAGTCACGGATGATTTGGAGACTTCTGACTAGATAAAATGGCAATAAATGGCTCGGCCGCAGTCATTTCACTTCGCTTTATCGGTTCCGCAAATGATCGAAATATCGTGACCCAGCTGAGGTAAATGATTTTCCGAAACAAATAAGACCGTGTCGTAATGTTGTTTCGTTCTTTTGATGGCCTTATTTAAAATGAAATTAACCTCTAATTCGATATTTAAATATGGATGTCTTGCTCATTTATGTATAAATGAGCATTTCATGATTTTCGGAATATTTGGACAACTCTTGAAAAATGAGCACAAAATATGTTGAAATATATTTTTGTCTGCTTTGCATATTTAACTTACTTTGTAATACCTTTTCCGCTTTACATCTTTAACATATGTTGGAATACCAGTTTTCTGCTTTACAGCTTTAACAATTAGTTTGAATGAGTCTTATTTGTCTATCTTTTTGTCTTATTTGGAATCTTATTTGTCTTATTTGCAATCTTATTTGTCTTATTTGCAATCTTTTTTGACTAATTTAGCCATCTTTTTTGTTTTATTTGCAGTCCCTATTTGTACATCTGTTTTGTCTTATTTGCAATATAATTTATCTGCCGTGTTTGTCTTATTTATCTTATTTGCGAATTTGAAGCATTCTTATTTACATATTTAATATATGTTAGAATACCCTTTTTCTACTTTGAAATTTTAACAATTAGTTTGAATCAAATCTTATTGTTAAAGATGCAAAAGGAAAAAAAATGGTATTCCAACACATGCTAAAGATACAAAGCAGAAAAAAAGATTATAACAATTTTTTATACATTTATCATGAGTTGTCCAAATGTTCCAACAATACATGCTCATGTTGGAATATTTGTTTTTCTAAATAGTAAAGTCACAAAAATTTAAACAAATTATTAACGTCATTGAATTTCATAAATAATTTTGTTTCAAATTTGGTATTAATTTTTAATCTGACACTATAAATGGAATCATTTTATTCATGGTAAATTAATATTGATTTTCCCATACTTTAAAGTACCATATTGCGTGTAACTACGATGATACATATCAAATAAATAAAGATGATAAATTGAATTGGAATTCTACCTCTGACCAGTGGCAACTCCCAATGTGTGTTTTGGCGAATATATAGTTTAATTGCCGAAGAGGAACTTGGCGCGTAATTCCTGCTCCAAATTCTAAAAAGCCCTTTACTCAAACATTGACTCAATCCCCCATCTGGCGAAGAGTTTTAAAAATCCGCCCGCCGTCGTCTTGTAAAAGTTATTCCTTGTTCCGTCGTTAAATATTTGCTCCCGAAGTACTTCGATGTCCTTCATTAGGATTGGAAAATTCCCGCCACTGATATCGGGATAATGGTCTTATCCAGAATGCAGAGCGCCAGAAAGCGGACGGAATTTCGTTTTAAGGAAATCGCTTCTTAATTAGGCCCGTCTTAATTATGAATGTCATTATAAAATGGCTACATCTCAAAGGCGTACTCAGATTTCAATTAATGCATTCCTCGGACCATAAAATGGGTTTCGCAATCGTTAAGCTAGTGTAGCAAGTCACGGATGATTTGGAGACTTCTGACTAGATAAAATGGCAATAGATGGCTCGGCCGCAGTCATTTTCACTTCGCTTTATCGGTTCCGCAAATGATCGAAATATCGTGACCCAGCTAGAGGTAAATGATTTTCCGAAACAAATAAGACCGTGTCGTAATGTTGTTTCGTTCTTTTGATGCCTTATTTAAAATGAAATTAACCTCTAATTCGATATTTAAATATGGATGTCTTGCTCATTTATGTATAAAAATGAGCATTTCATGCTCAATATTTGGACAACTCTTGAAAAATGAGCACAAAATATGTTGGAAATATTTTTGGACAATTCTTTGAAAAATGTTTCCGCAATCTTTAACATATGTTTGGAATACCAGTTTTCTGCTTTACAGCTTTAACAATTAGTTTGAATGAGTCTTATTTGTCTTCTTTGTCTTATTTGGAATCTTATTTGTCTTATTTGCAATCTTATTTGTCTTATTTGCAATCTTTTTTGATTTTAGCCATCTTTTTTTTTGTTTTATTTGCAATATTATTTGTCCATCTGTTTTGTCTTATTTGCAATATAATCTTGTTTGACTCTTATTTGCAAATTTTAAGCATTCTTATTTACATCTTTAATATATGTTAGAATACCTTTTTCTACTTTGAAATTTTAACAATTAGTTTGAGAACAAATCTTATTGTTAAAGATGCAAAGGAAAAAAATAGTTTTCTAACACATGTTAAAGATACAAAGCTGAAGAAAAGGTATTTAACAATCAGTTCTGCATACATTTATCAGAGTTGTCCAAATATTCTAACAATAATGCTCATGTTGGAAATATTTGGCACTAATTAGTAAAGTTATAAAAGTTTAAATCCAAATTATTAACGTCATTGCATTTCATAAATAATTTTGTTTCCAATTTGGTATTAATTTTTAACCTGATACTATAAATGGAATCATTTTATTCATGGTAAATTATAAATTGATTTTCCCATTCTTCAATATCCCATATTGCATGTAGCTACGATGATACATATCCAAATAAATAAAGATGATAAATTGAATTCGAATTCTACCTCTGACCAGTGGCAACTCCCAATGTGTGTTTTGGCGAATATATAGTTTAATTGTCGAGAGGAACTTGGCGCGTAATTCCTGCTCCAAATTCAAAAAGCCCTTACTCAAACATTGACACAATCTCCCATCTTGAGCAGAGTTTAAATCCGCCCGCCGTCGTATTGTAAAAGTTATTCCTTGTTCCGTCGTTAAATATTTGCTCCCGAAGAGCTTCGATGTCCTTCATTAGGAATGGAAAATTCCCGCCACTGATATCAGGATAATGGTCTTACCCAGAATGCAGCGCGTCAGATAGCGGACGGAATTTCGCCTATAAGGAAATCGCTTCTTAATTAGGCCAGTCTTAATTATGAATGTCATTATAAAATGACTACATCTCAAAGGCGTACTCAGATTTCAATTAATGCATTCCCGAGACCATAAAATGGTTTCGCAATCGTTAAGCCAGTGTAGCAAGTCACGGATGATTTAGAAACTTTTGACTAGATAAAATGGCAATAGATGGCTCAGCCGCAGTCATTTCACTTCGCTTTATCGGTCCCCCAAATGATCGAAATATCGTGAACCAGCCAGAAGTAAATGATTTTCCGAAACAAATAAGACCGAGTCGTAATGTTGTTTTTTTTTGTTCTTTTGACGATCTTATTTAAAATGAAATCAATCTCTAATTAGATATTTAAATATGGATGTCTTGCACATTTAAATATAAATGAGCACGTCATATTGGAATGTTTGGACAACTCTTGAAAAATGCGCACAAAATATGTTGGAATATCTTTTTCCTGCTTTGCATTTTTAACAATTAGTTTGGATGCAATCTTATTTGTCTTATTTGCATTTGAGAATTGTGGTGAGTATTCTCAAATAAGATTGCAAAATAAGACATTTGCCTGTTTTTACAATATTGTTTGCAAGTTAGATGCAACCTCCTTTACATCTTTTAACATACGTTTGAACTTTTTCTTTAACATATGTTAGAATACTTTTAATCTTTAACATATGTTAAAATACATTTTTGTGCTTTGCATCTTTAATAATTAATTTGAATGCCCTCTTATCCATCCTCTTGCCCATCATATTTTTCTTATTAGCAATCTTATTTGCAAGTTTGAAGCAATCTTCTTTTTACATCTTTAAATATGTTAGAATACGTTTTCTGCTTCTCATCTTAAATATGTGTTGGATTACCTTTTACCTGCTTTACAACTTTAACATACGTTAGAATACATTTTTCTAATTATCATCTTTAACAATTAGTTTGAATGCAATCTTATTTTTAAAGATGTAAAGCAGAAAAAAAGTCCATGGCACTACCTTCCATGCTGGACCTTTTCCGTATGCCTACTGGTAGATCCCGAAATGTGATATGTATACTTTTACAGAGTAGAGTTGTGAGTCCTACTCCTAAAGCTGCATTAAACATATTAGATCAAATCCTACGGTTTAAAGTGGATTTCGAGCCACTATAAATATTCATGGCACCAACGGGACTCGAACGCGAAAACTGTGGTACCGAGAGCCTGAGCTCTAGTCTTTCGGCCCCCGTTATTAAAGAGCCTTTAAAACAAAATCAAAATAGTTCAAATGCAAATAAACAAATTTTTTAAAATATTGTCCACTTTAACCAAAGAACATACGACACAAGAACGGAAAAGATACAATATAACAGATTCAGCATTATCCAGAGTGCATGCACCAATGATTTGAACAAATTTCCTCTGAGATGTTACCTGGAGGACTCGCGCTTTCTTTCCCGACCCTAATGGATGTAATTTTCATTTAGATCATGTTCATCCATGTCACAAACATGGCATTTAGTGTGGAGTCAAATGTTGATTTCGAACCAGGCCACATGGGATTCAAAAAATCCAACGCCAGTATCCACCAGACCGTTATCCGCATCGGTCAAACAATTACATTTGGATAAATTGAATATTATAAAAACTAAATATTATTGTATTATAAATTGTATTATTGTACGATTGTATTATAAAATTACTAAAAACATCCTTCTGTATATTATGTATAAGTGTTCTAAAATTATTAACAACATCTTTCAGTATATTATGTCATGTTATAAAACTATAAATAATATCTTTCTGTACATGTCTATATGCTATAAAATTATTAGCAACATCTTTCTGTATATTATCTCTCCGTGTTATAAAATTACTAATATATTCCTGTATATTATGTCTATGTGCTTTAAAATTATTAATAACATCATTCTGTATATGTATATGTAAATAAAAAGCATATTAATAACATATTTCATATTTCTGTATATTATATGCGTCATAAAATTATTAATAGCATCTTTCTTTATATTACGTCTATGTGTTATAAAATTACTAATAACATCTTTCTATCAATTAATTTCATATTAAACACCAACATGAGTGTTTATTCAAATAAGACTTTACACAAAAGCTATTTAAAAATATCATATTACTCCAACAGCTAAATATTATGCACTGGTATAGAAGTACAGGTATCCCTTTCATCCGCAACAAATTCACTTGCATATAAAAACATTCCGCTCTAAAATCAAAGATTATCGAAAAACAAAAGAGAGAAAAAATAAAACCTAACTGAAATGCATGCATACACTAACTTCTTCCTTCAAAATAATTAGTCGACACAGAGTTAGGGATATTCGAATTAAGTTAAGTAGCAGAACAATTTTTTTTTTTCCTTACCGCCAATCCTCCCAATCTCTTTGATAGTCAAATCTTTAAAAGGCTCAACCTTTTGGTATGTGGAGGAAGACATTGACTAAAAACGGAAATCTCTGTCCCTCATTAGCATGGAGCACATTTTTAAAGTGTTTAGTATTAAGTGAGAACGCACAGCTTTTATGTAAATTGGATGTGAGGTTTCCTGCCTCAAAACGAAAGTTTCAAGAGGGTAAAAATAAAATCTCAATTTTTCTACCCCGCAAATTTTACTTGCTTACTTACTTACTTAACTTGCTCGACTTTTCTTAATGCATTTTCTAAAAATATTCCGAAGAAGTAAAGCAATTACTTAAAGGCAACTTTTCCTCAGTTGGAAAATTTCAACTAGCCGTATTCTGTGAAAGGCAAAAGCAACAAAGAAGTTTTGCAAAAGACGGCGAAGTTTGAAAAATGCGCTTTTGTGCCCGCCGATTGGTGCAGAAGAAAGTGAATTTACAACTAGATGTGGAAATTTTAAAAATGAAAACTAAAGAAATTCATAAAATCGCGCTACCATACTTAAGTAAAATGAACTTCTTCAGAGATTAAGAATGTTTTTGAAACTTGAAAAATTACTTATTGTTTTAAATATTAATAAGATGCACATTTTTTTCTCTATGGTGAGACGATCATTTTGTTAAGAGCTTTTCTTGTAAATATCCATACAAACTTCGAAAACTTAAAAATACATTTTTAAAAAAAGGTTTCTTTTCTTGAAAATATCTTATTTTGAAAGTCAGCCACATTTGTAAATTACGTTTTTTAATAATTATATGTTGTAAAAATTGTTTATGTTGTTTGATTAATTATGAAAAACATATTTTATTTTGCCTTTAAAAAGGATGCCAAATCAACACTGTAGAAATCGAATGATTTAAAATGTCGTCAAGTTGGCGGCAAATACGGCCATTTTGATGACGCATTTCACGAAATTTCTATAAAAGACTACAAACTCCGTACGAGAAAAAATATAAAATGAAATACGAGTTGAAAGTTAATTATATTTATTTAATTACGTTGTTTTCAATAATTTAATGTTGAGGTTGTTTATGTTATTTGATTAATTAGGAAAACTTTATATATTTATCTTTAAAATGACGCCAAATCGACACTATAGAAATCAAATGTATTAAAATATAGCCAAGTTGGTGACAAATATTGTAATTTTGGTGGATGCCTTTGAAGAAGTTTTTATAAAAGCCTTCCGAACTATGTACGAGTGAGAATGCGAGTTCAAAGTTAGTTGCATTAGGTTAATTGCGTTTTGTTAAATTATTTGTTGTTGAAATTTTCGATATTATTTGATTAATTATGAAAAATATATTTGTTTTTAAAATGATGCCAAATAAGCATCATAGAATTTAAATGATTTAAAATATCGCCAAGTTGGTGGCAAATATGGTCAATTTGGTGATACATTTGACGAATTTTCTATAAAAGATTATGAACTTTGTACCATTGAAAATACAAGTTGAAATTGAGATACATTTGATTAATTGTGTTTTTTTTTTATAATTTTTTTATCTTTTAAGGTGTTTATGTTATATGATTAAATATGAAAAATACATTGGCCTTTAAAATTAGGAAAACTCAACACTGTAGAAATCAAATCATATTCCTGGCTGTGGCAGGGATGTCTGTGGGTGGTTCGAAATCCACGTTAAACTGTAGGTTCCGGTCTAATTAACCCAAAGTGTGCACAAAATGACCGTAGAGAGACAAGCCAATCTTATCCATCATAAACATGAATTTTCTGATCAATTCGCTTCATACCGAATCGATCTTTTTCGTACTTCGTTACTTTAATCAGAGATCTAGCTTGTTAACGCTACCAGCTATGGCATGATTTATTAAAATCCTTTTCCATCAGAAAACTGCATTTAAAATTTAAAAATATTTTTATTTTCCTTTAAAAATTAACTTTTGATACATAATTAACTTGGTAGTCTTTACTTTGAACTCTTTTTACCAGCATAACAAAAAAAGTTGAGATTGGTATTAGATTAATTGGGCTACTAAAGAATGCCTTCGACTTTAACAAACGAGGACTCATTATGAGGAATAGCTCATTACAGGAGATAATTTCACGTAAGCTCATTATTAGAGAAGTTTTTGCATACCGTATTTTGAACGTCCGTTAGCTTTTTCTCCCTAGCGCGCATGCTCATAGAAAACATTATTACAGATACGCATGCGCAATTTCCTATGAACATGCGAGCTAGGGAGAAAAAAGCTAACGGACGTCCAAAATGCGGTATGCAAAAACTCTCTATTATCTCTAAGCACCTCCTGCGAAGATTGGTTTTAATTTGCTTTTGCTGCAAAATTTAGACGCAGATTTTTTTTTTTTTTTTTTTTTGCCTTTTTTTTTTTTTTTTTTTTTTCTCCTCTTTTTCCTTTAAAAAAGCAACAGCATTGTAAATTTTGCCGTTGTATACGTTGAACTGCAAGTTAAAGTTTTGATTTACAAAAACATTAAATGCAAATGATTTAATGCAAATAATTCAAGATAATGATGTCTACATTTTAATTTTCTAAAAACATTTTAATATTATTCAATAGGAAAATCAGAAATTTAGAGTGATAATTTTTGACTCGAAATAATACAACATCTTATAAATCTTCTTTGTTTGAATTTTCTACAATTTCAACAAAAAAATGTTAAATAGTCAAATAGTCAGCAAAAGGCTGGCAATTAATGAATAGGGAAAAAGAGGAAAAAAAAAAGGTGAAAAAAAGGAAAAAGCTCAGTTCGAAAATATATATTTGGCTAAATAGTGAACGACTGTTTTATAAAATAAATAATAAAATCTTGTAATAAATTTATTTCATATTAAACGCCAACACGTCAATTTATTCATATGACTTTACAAAAGAGCTATTTAAAAAAAAATATTACATGTAATAGCTAAATAATATGCACTGATGTCTACTTATTATAAAATTACCAGTAACATCTTTCTGTATATTATCTATGCGTTAGAATATTACTAGCAGCATCTTTATCTATATTATGTCTATATGTTCTAAAATTACTAACATCATATTTTTGCATATTAGGTCAATGTGTTATAAAATTACCATTAAAATATTTCTATATATGTGTCTGTGTTACAAAATTTCTCATGACATCTCTTTTTATATTAGGTCTATTTATTATACAATTACTAATAAGATCCTTCTATAAATTCATTTCATATTAAACACCAACATGACAGTTTACAAAAATATGACATTACACAAAATTTATTTAAAAATATCATATATGCTTCAAAAATTAGACAACATCCACTGATATTAAAGCACACATATCCCTTTCAACCGCAACAAATTCATCTACATAAACAACATTCTGCTCTAAAACTAAAGATTATCGAAAGACCAAAGAAAAAGAAAAATCTAAGTGAAATACATCCATCCACTTACTTCCTACAAAATAATGAGTCGACACAGAGTTAGGAATATTCGAGTTATGAATAAATATAAGGTTTATTTACATTCACCCAAGTTAAGTACTAGAAAAATTTTTTTTTCCTTACCACCAATCCTCCCGATGTCTTTGATAGTCAAATCACTTAAAAGCTCAACCCTTTGATATGTGCAGGAAGACATTGACACAAAATCAGAAATCTCTCTTCCTCATTAGCATTGAACACATTTCTAAAGTGTTTAGAATTAAGTGAGAATGCACAGCTTTTATATAAATTGGATGTGAGGTTTCCTACCTCAAGACGAAAGTTTCAAGAGGGTAAAAATAAAATATTAACTTTTCTTCCCCGTACATTTTACTTGCTTACTTACCTAACTGGCGCGGCTTTTCTTAATGTATTTTCTAAAAATATTCCGAAGAAGTGAAGAAATTACTTAAAAGCAACTTTTCCTTAGTTGGGAAAAATTTAACGAGCCGTATTCTCTGAAAGGCAAAAAACAACAAAGAAGTTTTGCAAAAGACGGCGAAGTTTGAAAAATGCGTTTTGTGCCCGTTCGGTGCAGAAGAAGGTGAATTTACAACTAGATGGGGAAAAAATTAAAGATTAAAAACTAAAGAAATTCATAACATAGCTCTACCATACCTAAATAAAATTAACTTCTTCAGAGATTAAAAATGTTTTTAAAATAAATATTAATAAACTTTACATTTTTTTTCTATATGGACAAGAAGATCTTTTGTTGAGAATATTTCTTGTAAATATTTATATAAATTAGCAAAATTAAAAACATTGTGTAAAGGAGTTTTCTTTTCTAAAAAAATATCATATTTTGAAATTTAGATACATTTGGTTAATTGCTTTTTTTTTTTTTTTTTTTACAATTATTGACTGTCTATGTGGGGCCGCCCTAGCTAACACATATAATAACTTCTAAAACTAACTATTACATTTTAAACTAATATCAGTTTAATTTTTATTTTTCAGACTTTTGAGAAATGTTTCAGATTTCTGAAACATTTCTCTGACAGGAAACCGGTCTCGGAGTAAAAGCAAACTTACATTTTATTTCCATTCTGTTGTCCTCGTAGCATATACAGTTATTAATTCAGCACGATTGCGTCATCTACTTTACGGCAGCTCTGGCTGCGCCATCTATCGATAATGAGAGAATTTGTAAAAAAAAAAAAAAAAAACAGTCTGCATACTAAATATATAATAAATTTCTTTACTACAGAGGGATGACTGCAAATCAAAGAACAAATAATTTAAGAAAACTTTTAAAAATTTTGTATCATTTCCAAAATAACTTTTGGAGCATCAATATAAATGAATACTTTTTTTATCCTAGGATAGCCTTTGCCAAGTTACTCAAAATATTTATTATCAGATAAAATTTTTAAAAAATTCACTGTAAACCATAGGTTCCATTCTAATATTACTGTAGAGCTTTGTGCGTAGGGCTGATAATTTTACGTCATAAAAAGAAAAACATCTCATATCTTGAAATTTATCAATAGGCAGATGACCTTGACTCACCATGGTACTGTTACACCAATGAAATAGAAGAAGCTTAGGAAAAATCGAAATAGTTCAGCATTACCCAGAGGTTGATGAACCAACAGTTTGAAGAATCTTCCTCTGAGATGCCATCTGGAAGGTCCGTATTCTCCTTCCCGATCCTTACGTAAGAAATTTCGGTTTACGGATTTGTAATGTTCACCCACGGCGTTAGACATGGCAGTTTTGATTTGGTGTCATATGTTGGGATTCGAACCAGGATACACCGATTCAAAAATCCAATGCATTATCCAAACCCGATCATTATTCCCATCGCTCTAAATTTAAAAATAATAAATATGGCTAAATTGTGTACGACTGTACTATAAAATTACTAATAACATCCTTCTGTATATTATGTCTTTGTGTTATAAAATTACTAGTAACATCTTTCTGTATATTATGTCTACGTGTTATGAAATTATTAGTAACATCTTTCTGAACATGTATATGAACATCTTCTGAACATATATTAGATGGGGTAGAATTAAAGAATGAAATACTAAAGAAATTCATAATATCGCTCTACCATACCTAAGTAAAATTAACTTCTTTAGAAGTTAAGAATGTTTTGAAACGGGGAAAATTACTTATTGTTTTAAATATTTATAAGATGTGCATTTTTTTTTTCTATGGACGAGAAGAACTTTTCGTAAAGAAAATTTCTTGTAAATATCTTAATGAAGTTCGAAAAGTTTAAAATGTTTTGAAAAAAAGTGAACAAAAAACTTGGTCACTTGCGTTTTTTCATAATTATTTATTGTTGAAGATCTTTATGTTATTTTATTAATTATGAAAAATATATATTGGCTTTGAAAATGTTGTCAACATAACAATAAACCATAACACTAAGATAACAATAACCATAAATCATAACATTATTGGCGTACATTTATTAACGTTTCAAAATAAAGTAATAATAATCTGATATGCATGTGCCCTGCTTTTTAGAAGCAAAAATAGCCTTTTTCTAAACTCACAAATTATGATGAACCAAACCGTGATAAATTTGTTGGTTGACAGTTCTTTCTTTTTAAACTGGTAAAATTCATAGATATCGTTTGACATTTTATTGCGTGGAAAAGTAAACGCCGGTTTGGGCGGATGAGTCGATTATTGTTCGGGGTACTATTTAGACATACACGGAGCAAGGTAATCTTGAAAGAAAAAGAGAAGTTGATCAGTTATTGTGGAATTTTTGCACTTTAGTAAGTTTTCTTTTGATATTTTGTAATTTAAAAAATATAATTATTAAAAATTAAAATTATTGTAATAGTTAAAACTTCTCCTAAAAATTCTTTCTCATCCATTTTCTCCACTGTCAAAGATTGGAGGTATTGAAACAGAACGTATGAGTTCTGATTGAATACGTTCAACTTTGGAACTTTTCCACACAATTGGTGGTTGAACTACGCCACTCTTGCAGTCGTCCGTCCCAAATTGCTGTGGCAAAATGCAAATGCGGAATAATAGGCTCTCTACATGGCTATAATAGGCTCTCTTCTTTTAGAATAAGTCACTATATTCTATAAGTGTATATCTATATAACTATATCTATATCACTATATCTATATAAGTATTCTAGCAAACACTTCTTATAAAACTGACAAATATATTTTAAACTAATAACATACTTCCATTTTTTAAACATTTCTCTTAAAGACCCATCGCTCTCGCATTAAAAATAAACTTACATTGCGTATATTATTTTCTACTCTGTTGGCCCAGTAGCACATACAGTTATTAATTTAGCACGATTACGTCATTTACATACATCAGCACTGGTTGCGCTATCTATCGATGATGACAGAATTTATAAAAAATAATAGTCAACACGCTGAATGTATTATAAATTTCTTTTCTACTGAGGGGTGACTGCAAATCAAAGTACAAAAGAATTCAAGAACAGCAACTGCTAAAAATGTAACATCATTTACAAAATAATTTCTGCAATATCTATATAAGTAAATATGTTTTGTTTTTTATTCTAAGTCAGATTTTGCCAAGTTGATTAGAATAATTATTATTGCATAGCTTTTTTTTAAAATGAATCGGAATATCTCAAAAGCAAATAAACTAAAAGTTTGTTTTGCTTTTTTTTCAAATACTGTGCATTTTAATGGAAAGGCGTTCGTCCCATGAACAGAAAAGATATAACAGATTCAGCATTATCCAAAGTGCTCTGCATCAACAGTTTGAACACTGTTTCCGAGATGCCATTTGAAAGGTTCGTACTCTCCTTCCCGACAAAAACGTAAGCATTTATCAGCTTAAGCATTTATCGCGTTCATCCACGCCATAGGCATACAAGTTTTCGTTATGGCGTCATATGATGGATTTCAAAACAGGGCACACGGGTTCAAAATTCCAACGCCATTAACCATCAGACCGTTATTCACATCGGAACAAACGTTAGAAAATACATTTGGTTAAATTGTGTAAGACTGTTTTGTACAACTTATAATAACATATTTCTGTATATTATACGTGTTAGGTGACTACTGTTGCTGTGACTAATCCTCTGCGTTCTACATTGCGGGAAGGATATACAATGAACACTCTGCTCCTGAAAGAGGCAAAGGTGGGAGGCAGCTTCTGTTGTGATAAAGCACCAGTAGGTAGAAGTCTGACTTGACTCCATGGCGCTCTTACAGTCATATGAGACGGGGACCTGCCGCTTAAAGTGGATTCCGATTCACTACAACCATCAAGGCAAAGCCGAGATTCAAACCCGAAACCTCTGGCACCCAGCGCTAAACACTCAACTATTCAGGCCCTTGTATGTGTAATAAAATAACTAATAGCATCTTTCTGTATATTATGCCTATTTGTTATAAAATTACTAATAACATCTTTCTATATATTATGTCTGTGTCTTATAAAATTACACTTAATATCTTTTTATATATTTACTAGTATTTCATATTAAACACTAGCATGACATTTTACTCAAATATGACTTTATACAGAAGATATTTTAAAAAATATCTTATTTACTCAAAAGTTAAACAATATGCACTGATATTAAAAGCACATACACTTAAGAGCAAAACATTATGACCACATTATGTCAATAACGAGTTGGTCCACCTTTGGCGCGCAACACAGCTTCAACCCGCCTTGGCATGGATTAATACCACCACTTAATACCAGTTAAACCACCACCTTCCACCTGATCACGTGCCTTCCACGTCATCCAGGCGAGTTCATTGCAAAATGTAGGGGTGGTCATAATGTTTTAGCTCTTGAGTGTATATCCTTTCATCCGCAACAAATTCATTTATATAAACAACATTCTGCACTAAAACCAAAGATTATCAAAAGACCAAAGATAAAAAAATACCTTAAGTGAAATACATTCATCCCCTTACTTCCTTCAAAATAATTAGTCGACACAGAGTTAAGGATATTCGAGTTATGAATATATATGAGGTTTACTTACATTCGACAAAGTTAAGTAGCAGAACAATTTTTTTTTCTTACCACCAATCCTCCCAATCTCTTTGATAGCCGAATCTCTTAAAAGGCTAAACCCTTTGATATGTGCAGGAAGACATTGACACAAAATCGGAAATCTCTCTCCTCATTAGCATTTAACACGTTTTTAAAGTGTTTGGAATTAAGTGAGAACGTACAGCTTTTATGTAAATGGGATGTGAGGTTTTTCTGCCTCAAAACGATAGTTACAAGAGGGGAAAAAATAAAATATTAATTTTTCTTCCCTTCGAATTTTATTTGCTTAATTACTTAACTGGCTCGGCTTTTCTTAATGTATTTTCTAAAAATATTCCGAAGAAGTAAAGCAATTACTTAAAAGCAACTTTTCCTTAGTTGGGGAAATTTCAACGAGCCGTATTCTCTGAAAGGTAAAAGCAACAAAGAAGTTTTGCAAAAGACGGCGAAGTTTGAAAAATGCGTTTTGTGTCCGTCGTTCGGTACAGAAGCAGAAGGTGAATTTACAACTAGATGGGGAAAAATTAAAAGAAAATGGAATGAAATTTAAAGAAATTCATAAAATCGCTTTACCATGCCTAAGTAAAATTAACTTCCTCAGAGGTTAAGAATGTTTTTGAAACTTGAAAAATTACTGATTGTTTTAAATATAAATAAGATGTACTTTTTTCTGGGATTAGATATCTGTAAGAAGATATTATGTGTTAAGAACTTTTCTTTTAAATTTCTATATAAATAATTAAAATCTTTTAATTTTAAGAACTAATCTTTTAAATTTCTATATTTCTTTATAACGTTTGAAAAAAAGGGAAAAAAAGTGGTTTCTTGCAGTTTTCCATAATTGTTTATTTTTGAAGATCTTTATATTATTTGATGAATTATGAAAAAATATAATTGCCTGTAGAATAATAACAAATCAGTACTAAAGAAATCAAATGATTTAAAATATCGCCAATATGTCGAGGAATATGGTAAACTTTGAGGATACTATTGAAGTAATTTCTGTAAAACATTGCGAACTCAGTACGAGTGAAACAAAGAATTTAAATACGAGTTGCAAAAGTTAATAACATTTGGTTAATAGCGATTTAAGCTGCCAATCGACTGACGGCCTTGCCCACCATGGGGCTGTAGCACCATTGAAGGCGTACGAAAAATATTCTTCCTTCCATTTCCTACCCTAACTTAAGCAATTTTCCAATTACAGATTTATTTACAGGTTTGACGTCATACGTTGCATTTCAAATCTGGAAACACTGATTAAAAAATCCAACGCCATTATACACATAAGCACAAACTTAAAAAACATACATTTGGATAAATTGAACACGCCTGTGTTCTAAAATTATTAATAACATATTACTGTATATTATGTCTATATGTTATAAAATTACGAATAACACCTTTCTATAAATTCATCTCACATTAAAAACCAACATGACAGTTTAATGAAATATGACTTTACACGAAAGCTATTTAAAAAAACATCACAATTCCTCAAAAGCTAAGACAATATGCACTCATATTAACGCACAGATATCCTTTTCATCCTCAACACATTCATTTACATAAACAACATTCTGCTCTAAAACCAAAGATTATCGAAAGACCAAAGAAAAAAACCTAAATAAAATACATTCATCCACTTACTTACTTCAAAATAATGAGTCGACACAGAGTTAGAGATATTCGAGTTATGAATAAATATGAGGTTTATTTACATTCACCCAAATTAAGTAGAAGAACAATTCTTTTTCCTTACCGCCTTACACAAAATCGGAAATCTCTCTCACTCATTAGCATTGAACACGTTTTTAAAGTGTTCTGAATTAAGTGAGAATGCTCAGCTTTTATGTAAATTGGATATGAGGTTGTTTCCTGCCCCAAGACGAAAGTTTCAAGAGGGTAAAAATAAAATCTTAATTTTTCTAACCCGCAAATTTTACTTGCTTACTTACTTACTTAACTTGCTCGGCTTTTCTTAATGTATTTTCTAAAAATATTCCGAAGAAGTAAAGCAATTACTTAAAAGCAACTTTTAATTAGTTGTGAAAATTTGAACGAGCCGCGTTCTATGAAAGGCAAAAAGCAACAAAAAGTTTTGCGAAAGACGGTGGAAGTTTAACAAATGCGTTCTGTGCCCGCCGTTCGGTACAGAAGAATAAGTTGAATTTACAACTAGATGGGGAAAAAATTAAAGAATGAAAACTAAAGAAATTCATAAAAATCGCTCTACCATACCTAAGTGAAATTAACTTCTTCAGAGATTAAGAATGTTTTCGAAACTTGAAAATTACTGATTGTTTTAAATATTAATAAGATGTGCATTTTTTTTTTCTCTATGGACGAGAAGATATTTTTAAGAACTTTTCTTGTAAATATCTATATAAAGTCAAAAAAAATTTTTATATTAAAAATATTTAAAAAAATAAAAAATTCTCTTCTTGAAAAAAATTACATATTGAAATATAGCTACATTCGGTTAATTACGTTTTTTTTTCTTATATTTATTTTTTGTTAAATTTGTTTAGGTTATTTGATTAAATATGAAAAACTTTTTGCCTTTAAAATGATGTCAGATCCACAATGTAGAAAAACAACGATTTAAAATATCGCCTAATTGGCGGCAAATAAGGCAATTTTGGGGATGCACACGAACGACGTTTCCATAAATGATTACGAACAAAGTAACGAGTGAACATGTTAGTTGGAAGTTAGTTAATTACGTTTACGTTAGTTAATTTGGTTAATTAAGTTTTTTATAATTATTTATTGTTAAAGTTGTTTGCATTGTTAGATGAATTATAAAAAAAAAATATATTTACTTTTAAAATGATGCCAAATCAACAATTATTAAAACAATTAGACAAATCAACAATTAGATTAATTGCCTTATAAGATCTAATATATATTTCCTAATCAGGCAACCTATCTATCCAATGATTTGAAAAATTTATGACGGAAAATAAAAAAATAATTTTTGTAATGATGTGTCTATATAACATTTTTAATTGGCTTAATTATAAATTGCAAAATGCACGTAATAAAATTTACATTTCCCATTCCATTCTCCAAAATCAGTTGTTGCTGAGTCATTTTCAATTTCCTCAGTTGCCATTTATCCGGCAACATCTGCGGTGTGATGAAACGTAATCCTATCAAAAAATGGATCTCGGTAAAAGAGAGAAAAACAAAAACCAGCTGACGCAATGTGAAAGAGCAGTTTTTCGAAAAGTCTCCAACTCTTTTTTTTTTTTTCCGGCGGAAATGATCAATTAACGTTCTTCCGAAAGATTATTTGGATTTATTGGAGGTGAATATCTTCTTTTTTATTACTATTCGTTATATTTTATTTTATTTATTTATTTATTATTTTATTTTTTGAAGTTTCCCGAATAAAATCGAAAAACTGATCCATATATTTATCAAGATCAATCAAAACTTTATATCAGATTAATGTTGAGGAAATTGAGAATAATATCTGGGGAAATATGAATTAAATTTTTGATATTTTCTGTTAAATATTTTTGGAAAAATTTGATGTCATTTGATTATTTATGAAAAATAAAGTTGCCTTTTAAAATGGTGCCAAATTAACACTGTAGAAATCAAATGATTTAAAATATCGTCAAAGAGGATGCAAATAGGGCAATTTTGTGATACATTTGACGAAGTTTCTATAAAAGGCTACGAAATACGGGTTGAAAGTTAGTTACGTTTGGTTAATTGTTTTTATAATTATTTATTTTTGAGTTTTTTTTTGTTATGTTATTTAAATAATTATGAAAAAATATTTTTCCTTTAAAATGATGCCAAATCCAACATTGTAGAAGTCAAATGATTGATAATATCGCAAAGAGGGAAATAAATATGGCAATTTTAGTGATACATTTGACTACTATAAAAGTTATATAGTTTCTATAAAAGACTACGAACTCAGTACGAATAAATTTTTGGAGATCTAGAATTTTGAGGAAACTAAAGAGAATTTTCATTGGATTTCCTTTAAATAGAATAATTGATTCATATTTAATTAACAATAAATTGTTTCAAAATATAAAAAAACTGCTAATAACAATCTAACATGACTGTAGTGAGTTGGACATAGGGCTGACAACCCTGCTTCGTAAAAAGAAAACGTATATTTGGAGTCTACCAGTAGGCTTGATGGCCACATGCTTTGGTCCTACATGGGGCTGTTGCATCATTGAGGAAGATTCGTTACACATACTTGTTCTAAGCTTGTTCAATACATTTATGTATTAAATTATAGAAACTTGTTTGTATAAATATTTTTACACATCGACGATGAGAATCATGAAAAATATTTTTATATTAAAAGAAGGGTCATAAACAAATAGTTTGAGAACCTCTGATCTAGAGGATTAATACCTTAAACCTATTTATCTCTAACCTAACAGAATAATGTCCGCTTCTGGCTTACCTCTTACCAGTCGTAAACAAGGGAACTTGTTTCGTTCGCTTCGTATTCAAATCATTAAGTCAAACCCAACTTGCTAACAACCAGTGGCATGTATTGTTGAAATCCTTTTTCCATTATAAAACTGAATTTAAAATTTAAAAAAATATTTTCCCTTTAAAAATATCTTTTGATACATAATTAACTGTGTAAATCTTTACTTTGAACACTTTTTACAAGCATAATAAAAAAAAAAAAAAGCTAAGATTTGAATTAGATTAATCGGGTTACTAAAGAATTCGTTCATCTTTCACAAACGAGGGTTCATTATGAGGAATAGCTCATTACAGAAGATAATTTCTGTTATCATTACTGTCTAAGCACCTCGTACGAAGAATGGTTTTAATTTGCTTTGCTTCAAAATTAAGACGCAGATTTTCTTTCTGCCTTTCAAAAAAAAAATCTCGTCTTTCCTTTAAAGAAGCAACAGCTTTGTAATTTTGACGTTGTATAAAATGAGCAGCAAGATAAAATTAATTTAAATTTTTACGTTAAAAACATTCAAATGTAATGCAAATATTTTTAAGATAATGATGTCTACACATTTTAATTTATTTAAAAAAAAAAAATATTTTAACTCTATTTAATTGGAAATTCAGACATTTATAGGGATATTTGTTAATTAGAAATAATAAAATATTTTTAAAAATCTTCTTTGTGGAATTTTCTATAATTTGAGCAAAAGCTTGCAAAAGATTGACAATTAATGAATAGGTTTTCAAAACGGAAAAGCTCAGTTCGAAGAGCCACAAGAAAAATTATCTATCTATGGTGAGTGTACGCGGATTAAAATCGATAAGCCAGAAAGATCATCTATCAAGGTTTAAGAAAAAAGACATATTTTTATCCTCTAGATGACCTTTCGAGCATATTGATAACAAATAATAAAGGACAAATTTAGCATATAAAAATTTTGTTTTTATTGTTAATTTGTCTATACGTTCATAGTCATAGTCATAATATATCATATAATCCATAATATCATCATAGTCAGTCATATAGTCATATCGGTTTTCATAATCAAATTCGTTTAAACGATATAAATACGTAAAAATATTTTTACTTAATAAAATTTATAAAAAAAATATTATCCTACTTATACATGAATAATGTTTAAAATATTACTTTGTACAATATATATTTTTTTTTACAAAAGAAACCCACATAAATTTAATGCAAATAATTCTAGATAATGATGTCTACATTTTAATTTTCTAAAAATTAAATTTTATGCTATTCAATAGGAAATTCAGAAATTTCGAGCGATAATTTTTGACTCGCAATAATAAAGTATTTTATAAATCTTCTTTGTTTGAATTTTCTACAATTTGAACAAAAGCTTGCGAAAGTCGGACAATTAATGAATAGGATTTCTAAAGCAAAAAAAGCTCAGTTCGAAAAGCCATCAAGAAAAAAAATTTCTGTCTATGGAGAGTATAAAGAAATTTAAATCGGTCAGAAAGATCTTCCACCGCGTTTAACAAAAGAAATGTTTTTGTCCTCCAGATACCTCTTCAAGCATAATGATTCCAAATTATAATAGTCCACTGGACAAAATCAACATATATATAAATGGTATACTTATTGTGAAATAGTCCGAAAATTTACCGTGTTCTTAGTCAGATTTGTTTAAACAATATGAATGCATAAAGCGTATTTTTACTTAATTTGATTTGTATAAAAAAAAGTTTACTATTTATGTATGCAAAATGGGTCCTGATGGCCGAATGACTAGCGTTTTTCTGCTCGCTGACACAGGTTTCCGGTTCGAGATCTGACCGTGCCATGGATGTTTGTTGTGGTTCGCAATCGACTTACAACTGTAGGTCCCGTTTTAGGTATGATTGTAGAGAATTCCTGCCTCGGAATCTACAAATCGAAATATTACTAAGTAGGTGACCTTGACCCACCATGGGGCTGTTGCGCCAATTAACAAGAAGCTTAAAAAAATCAAAATAGCTCAAATGCAAATAAACTAAATTTTTTTTTTTTTTTTCAAATGCTGCTCACTTTATCCAAAGGGGTCTAGTCACAAGAATGAAATAGACACAACACAACACAAGCATCACCCACAGAGCACTGCATCAACAGTTTGAGCAAACTTCCTCTGACATTCCATCAATAGACATCGTACTCTCATTCGTAACTGTAACAGAAGAACTTTTCCGTTTACGGATTTATCGTGTTCATCCACGACATAGACATGCAAGCTTTTTGTATGGCGTCATATGTTGGATTTCGAACCAGGACACACGGATTTAAAAATCAAACACCATTATCCATTAGACTATGATCCACCAGACCATTATCCATACCCGCCCAATTTAAAAAATTACATTTGAATAAATTGAATACGCCTGCGTTATAAAATAGCTAATAATATCTTAACTGTATATTATATGTGTTATAAAATATTTCAATTAACGTCTTCCTGTATATTATATGTGTTATAGCATTACTAGTAACATCTTTCTATATTATGTATACATGTTATAAAATTATTAATGGCAATTGTATATAATGTTTATGTGTTATAAAATTACTAGTAACATATTTCTGTATATTATGTATAGATGCAATAAAATTACTAGTAATATCTTTCTACATATAATGTCTATGTACTATAAAATTACTAAGAACAACTTTCTATAAATTCATTCCATATTAAACAGTAATATGACAATTTATTCAAATATGACGAGCCGTATTCTCTGAAAGGCAAAAGCAACAAAGAAGTTTTGCAAAAGACGGCGAAGTTTGAAAAATGCGTTTTGTGCCCGCCGTTCGGTACAGAAGAAGATGAATTTACAACTAGATGGGGAAAAAAATAAAGAATGAAAACTAAAAAGAAATTCATAAAATAGCTCTACCATACCTAAGTAAAATTAACTTAATTAGAGAGAGATTAAGAATGTTTTTGAAACTTGAAAAATTACTTATTGTTTTAAATATTAACAAGATGTACAATTTTTTTTTTTTGACATTAGACTCTCTATGTACGAGAAGATAATTTTTGGATAAGAACCTTTCTTGTAAATATCTATATAAAATTAGAAAACTTTAAAATGTTTAAAAAATGTTTTAAAAAATTGGTTACTTGCCTTTTTTCATAATTATTTATTGTTGAAGATCTTTATGTTATTTGATTGATTATGAAAATTATATTTGCCTTTAAAATGATGCCAAATGAAGTTTGTAGATATGAAAAGATTTAAAATATCACCAAGTTATTAGCAAATATGGCCATTTTGGTGTTATATTTTACGATGTTTCTATAAAAGAGTACGAACTCAGTAGGCGAGAAAATACGATATGAAATATGAGTTGAAAGTTAGTTAAATTTCATTATTTGCGTTTTCTTATAATTACTTATTGTTGAAGTTGTTTATATTATATAATTAATTAACGATGTTAAATCAACAATGTAGAAATCAAATGATTTGAAATATCGCCAAATTGGCGAAACATAATGAAATTTGGTGAGTTTCTATAAAGGATTACGAACTCAGTATTAGGGGAATTTTTGGAGGTGCTAATAGATGTTCAATACCAAAGAAGGGATAAAAACAATGTATTTTCGAAATTATTATACAATTTCGAAAGTCTTGTAAACCGTATAAAAGGCTCTCCAGCTACAAGTAAAGAGAAAACCATGGCAAATAAGAATTGAGAATTCTTAGCAAGAAAATATTGGTAAGAAGATTTTTTATTTTTATAAATAAAAAAAATAAATTTACACTTTCCTTAGCTTAATTGTACAGAAAAAATGAACATTCCAAACAAAAAAAAAAGAAAAATTTATAGTAAAAAACAATACAATGATTCCATTCTGAATATCTTTAAAAAAAAAAAACTACACTCAAGAGCCAAAACATTATGACCACCCCTACATTTTGCAATGAACTCGCCTGGTTGACGTGGAAGGCATATGATCAGGTGGAAGAGGTATTTAACTGGTATTAAGTGGTGGTATTAATCCATGGCAAGGCGGGTTGAAGCTGTGTTGCGCGCCAAAGGTGGGCCAACTCGTTATTGACAGGTGGTCATAATTTTTGGCTCTTGAGTGTAAATTATTGTGAGATTTATATGTCTTTTATTAATAAATTTGATATTTATACATTTTATAACAATAATTTATTGTTTATACATTTTTTTTATTAAATTTAAGAGAAATTAATTAAAAAAGAGTGAGTAAAATCACTTCATTTTTTTAGCCTATAACTTTCGAGATTAGTCCATATGGCTAAAATCAGCCACATCTGTCAGCCCTGCTGTGGGATCTGTAAAGTAGGAGGATCTGTTTTCTAAGAAACTAGATATCTCTAATTATACCTGTTTCTCAATAAATAACTCTTATATAATGGAACTGTTGCTATGCAGGATCAGTGAGGTAGTATCAGTGGTCTTTCTTTTAAATAGCAAAACTGGTTTGGTTCAAATGAATTAATGTGATAATTTTATTTTTTGCTTATTTTGGTTGATTTTATAAATGCTTCGCACTTTATTGTCTTATAAATGTATCTATGGTAAACATAAGATTCATGTAAACAGGAGTGGTCAAGTCATAGTGTATTAATAATTGCTCTATGTTCGAAGTCAATTTTTATTCTGCATTCGCGCTCCTGTCTGGTAAAATATAGGAAATAGTCTTATATGGGTAAATCAGAATAGCTATATTTTAATATAATAAAACCACAGTTCCTTAAAAGTTCAATTCCACTGGCATCAATGGGGATAATTACAACAATAAAGTTAGAACTAAAACGGAAAAAATGGTTGTTATAAAAAAAATTACCATGTGAGATAAAATATATACACTCAAGAGCCAAAACATTATGACCACTCCTACATTTTGCAATAAACTCGCCTGGATGACGTGGAAGGCACGCGATCAGGTGGAAGTGGTATTTAACTGGTATTAAGTGGTGGTATTAATCCATGCCAAGGCGGGTTGAAGCTGTGTTGCGCGCCAAAAGGTGGGCCAACTCGTTATTGACAGGTGGTCATAGTGTTTTGGCTCTTGAGTGTATTTCATAATCACGCAACCTATCTAAACAATGCAGTAAAAAGATTTGAACACATTTTCACATAAAATAAAAAAATAATAATTTATCAAACATTGTGTCTATACAACGTCAATTTTAATTAGTTTAATTCTAAATTCTTAAATACGCGTAATAAAATTTAGCTTTCCCATTCACAGTCCTACAAAGCAAATTTTAATTGGTTTAATTCTAAATTATTAAATACATAAAATAAAATTTATGTTTTCTCTCTTTCATTTTCCAAAACAGTGCGATTCAATCGGTGTTGAGCAATCTTCAACTTCCTTAGTTGCCATTTATGTAGCAACCTCTGCGATTTGAAGAAACGTAATCCCATCAAAAAATGGATCTCTAAAAGAAAAATTAGTAGAGAAAGAGATAAAACCAGCAGATGTGATGCGAAAGAGCTGTTTTTCCAAAAGTCTCCAACTCTTTTTTTTTCCGGCGGAAATGATCAATTAACGTTCTTCCGGAAAGATTATTTGGATTTACTATATTTGAGTTGAATATTTCCTTTTTTATTATTATTCGTTATGTTTTATTATTATTTTTTTTTTTTGTAGACGGAAATAAAATCGAAAAACTTATAAATATTTTTTTTTGTTCTAATGCAGCTGGCAAACACTTAGACAGCTTCGTCTGGGATGCCTTAAGGCAAGGGCCGCACAGGGCTGGCTGTTACTCACTTTGCATTACCCAGGGGGCGCGTGTAACTTGAAGATACGGACGCGGAGTAACAATGCCCCCGCAACTCTCTACGATCCTATTAGGACCGGGACCTACGGTTTAAAGTGGATTCCGAACCACTATAAACACCCATGGCACCACCGGGACTCGAACCCGAAACCTGTGGTACCGAGCGCCAGAGCGCTAGCCACTCCGCCATTCAGACCCCAAACTTATAAATATATTCATCAAAATAAATCAAAACTTATGTGAGATTAATGTTGAGGAAATTCAAAATAATTGGATTATGACTGGAGTAAATAGATTTAAAATTTCGCCAAGTTGATGCCAAGTATTGCAATTTTGGTGACACTTTTGACGAAATTTTTATAAAACATTACTAAATAAGTACGAGTAAATTTTTGTAACAAGTTCGGTTGGCTTTGTACTGAACTAAAGTCACTTCAATCAGAAATCCTGCTTGTTAACCCCACGTCTAGTAGGGAAAACATTGTAGAAACCTTTTTGTAAATTAGAAAACTGAATTTAAAATTTAAAAATATTTTTATTTTCCCGTAAAAATTAACTTTTGATACATAATTAACTGTGTGTGTCTTTACTTTGAACTCTTTTGACAAGAATTAGAAAAAAGCTGAGATTTGAATTAGATTAATCGAACTATTAAAGAATACGTTCAACTTTCACAAACGAGAGCTCATTACAAGGAATAGCTCATTACAGGAGATAATTTCACATGAGCTCATTACTGTCTCTAAGTAGCTCGTGCGAAGATTGGTTTTTAATTTGGCTTTCCTTCAAAATTAAGACGCAGATTTTCTTTCTGCCTTTTTTAAAAAAAAATCTTGTCTTCCCTTTAAAAAAGCAGCATCTTTGTAATTTTGGCGTTGTATAAATTGAGCAGCAAGGTAAAAGCTAATTTAAATTTTTGAGTTAAAAAAATTTAAATGTTTTATGCAATTAGCTCAAAATAAAGATGTCTACATATAAAATTTAAAAAAATTGTAACTCTATTCAATATATAATTCTGAAATTTAGATTCATAATTGTGAATATCAAAAAAATGTATCACCAAAATTGCCACATTTGCCGCCAATTTGGAGATATTTTAAATCAACTGATTTCTACAGGGTTCATTTGGCATCATGTTAAAGACAAATATATTTTTCATAATTATTCAAATAATATAAAAAATTTCAATAAATAATTATAAAAAAACGTAATTTACCAATTGCAACCTAACTTTAAACTCGTATTTTCACTCGAACTGCGTTCGTAGTATTTTATAGAATTTTCATGAAATGTATCACCAAAAATTTGAAATATTTCACTCCAATTTGGCGATAGTTTAAATTATTTGATTTCCACAGTGCTGATTTGGCATCATTTTAAAAGCAAATATAAAATTAATCAAATAACACAAACAACTTCAACGATAAATAATTATTAAAAAAACATAATTAACAAAATGTGGCTAACTTTTGAAATATCATATTTTTAAGAAAAGTAAACTTTTTTTTTAAACAATATTTTTAAGTTTGCTAAATTTAGGCAGATATTTACAAGAAATGTTCCCAGTTCCAAATTTGCTCTTTTAGTTTAGAGAAATTTAAAATTATTTAACTTCTACAATGTTGATTTGGCATCATTATAAAAGAAAATAAATTTTTCATAATTAATCATATAACAAAAACATCTTCAACAGTAAATAATTATTAAAAAAACGCTATTAACGACTGTTGCTAACTTTCAACTCATATTTTTACTCTGTGAGTCCTTATTCTTTTATAGAATCTTCGCCAACTATATCACCAAAATTGAAATATTTGCCTTCCACTTGGCAATAATTTAAATCATTCCATTTCTACAGTTTTGATTTTGGCATCATTTTAAAGGCAAATTTATTCTTAATAATTAATCAACAAATACAAAGATCTTCCACAACAAATAATTATGAAAAAACGCAAATGACCAATTTTTTTGTTCATTTTTTTTTTCAAGCATTTTAAAGTTTTCTAACTTTCTTAAGATATTTACAAGAAATATTTTAACAAAAGGTCTTCTCGTCCGAAAAACAAATATATTCCACATTTTATTAATATTTAAAACAATAAGTCATTTTTCAAGTTTCAAAAACATTCTGAATCTGTGAAGAAGTTAATTTCACTTAGGTATGGTAGAGCAATTTTATGAATTTCTTGAGTTTTCAATCTTTAATTTTTAACCATCTAGTTGTAAATTCATCTTCCACTTCTGTACCGAATGGCGGGCACAAAACGCATTCTTCAAAACTTCCACCATCTTTTTGCAAAACTTCTTTGTTGCTTTTGCCTTTCAGAGAACAGGGCTCGTTGAAATTTTTTCCCAACTAAGAAAAGTTGCTTTTAAGTAATTGCTTTTACTTCTTCGGAATATTTTTAGAAAATGCATTAAGAAAAGCCGAGCAAGTTAAGTAAGTGAGTAAGCAAGTAAAATTTGCGGGGAAAAAAATATGATTTAATTTTTACCCTCTTGAAACTTTTTGTTTTTGAGGGCAGCAAATCTCACATTCAATTTACATAAAAGCTGTACGTTCTCACTTAATTCAAACACTTTAAAAAATGTGTTCCATGCTAATGAGGAGAGAGATTTCAATTTTGTGTCAATGTCTTCCTGCAGATATCAAAGGGTTGGACCTTTTAAGAGATTCGACTCTCAAAGAGATTGGGAGGATTGTTGGCAAGAAAAAAATGGTTCTATTACTTGACGAATATAAATAAACCTCATATTTATTCATAACTTTTGAGTGGTATATCCACAACTTTGTGTCGGCTAATTGTTTTTGAAGGAAGTAAATGGATGAATGTATTTCTCTTAGGTTGCCTTTTTTTTTTTCTCTTTGGTCTTTCGATAATCTTTGGTTTTAGAGCAGAGTATTGTTTATGCAAATGAATTTATTGCGGATGAAAGGGATATCTGTGCTTTAATATCAGTGCGTAGTGTCTAGCTTTTGAATGAAATGTGATATATATATATTTTTAAATAGCATTTGTGTAAAGTCATGTTTAAGTAAACAGTCAGGTTAGTGTTTAATTTTGAAATGAACTTCCAGAAAGAGTTTGTTAGTAATTTTATAACACATAGACATAATATACAGAAATATGTTATTATTTTATATCGTATTCAACTGCAACAACTTTCAACTCATATTTTTACTGGCTGTCTTCATAGAAACTTCTTCAAAAACTGCCATATTTGTTAACAATTTGGTGATATTTTAAATCATTTGATTTCTACACTGCCGATTTTTAATCATTTTAAAGACAAATATATTTTTTATAATTAATCAAATAATATAAACAACTTCAACAATAAATACCTATTAAAAACAATTAATCAAATGTAACTAAATTTCAACTCATGTTTTCACTCTTACTGAGTTAGTAGTTTTATAGAAATTACGTCAAATGCATCACCAAAATTGACATATTTGCTGCTAACTTGGCGATATTATAAATCATTTGATTTCTACAGCGTTGATTTGGCAATATTTTAAAGGCAAATATATTTTTCATAATTAGTCAAATAACATACGTAAATAACAACAGAAGTAATTATAAAAAAAAACGCAATTATTCAAGTATAACTAATTTTCCTCCAGTATTTCAACTCGTATTAAGTTCGTAAACATTTATGGAAATTTCGACAAATGCATCTTCGTTTGCCAACTTCTTGGCGATATTTTAAATCATTTGATTTCTGTAGTGTCGATGTGGCATCATTTTAAATACGAATAAATTTTTCATAATTAATGAAATTACAAAAACATCTTCAACAATAAATAATTACAAAGAAAAACACAATTAATTAAATGTAACCAACTTCAAAGGTATTTCCTCGTACCCAGTTCTTAGTTTTTCAGAAATTTCATGCAAATATATCACCAAATTTAGTATATTTGCCAACAACTTGACGATAATTTAAATCATTAGATTTTTACAGTGTTGATTTGGCATCATTTAAAATGCAAACCTATTTTCATAATTAATCAAATAACAACGCAGAAACTCAACAATAAATAAATATATAAAAAAATTAACCATTAGTAACTAACTTTGGAATATAATTCTTTTCAAGAATAGAAATTTTTTTAAAAAACAGTTTTTTGCTAAATTTATATAGATATTTACAAGAAATATTTTTAACCAAGATCTTGTTCATAGAGGAAAAAAGGCACATCTTATTATTATTTAAAACAATAAAATATTTCAAGTTTCAAAAACATTCTTAATCTCTGAACAAATTAATTTTACTTTGGTATGGTAGAGTTTATTTTATGAATTTCTTTAGTTTTCATTCTTTAATTTTTTCAACATCTAGTTATAAATTCACCTTCTTCTGCACCGAACAGCGGCCACAAAACGCATTTTTCAAACTTCCACCGTCTTTTGCAGAACTTCTTTGTTGCTTTGCCTTTCAGAGAATACTGCTCGTTGAATTTTCCCAACTAAGGAAAAGTTGCCAAGTAATTGCTTTACTTCTTAGGAATATTTTTAGAAAATGCATTAAGAAAAGCCGAACCAGTTAAGTTAAGTAAGCAAATAAATTTTGCGGGGATGAAAAATTAAGATTTTATTTTTCCCTTCTTGAAACTTTCGTTTTGAAAGCAAAGAAAACCTCACATCCAATTTACATAAAAGTTGTGCGTTCTCACTTAATTCCAAACACTTTAAAAACGTGTTCAATGCTAATGAGGGATAGAAGATTTCCGATTTTGTGTCAATGCCTTCCTGCACATATCAAAAGGTTAGAGGAAGCTTACAACTTTCCCGAATATAATTCTTTTAAGAATGAGAAAACTTAAAGCAATAGTTTTAAGTTTGCTAACCCTTTTAGTAGATACTTTACAAGAAATATTTTCTTAACGAGATCTTGTTCATAGAGGAAAAAGAAAGGCACATCTGATTATCATTTAAAACAATAAGTAATTTTTCAAGTTTCAACAACATTCTTAATCTCTGAACAAATTAATTTTGCATTTCTTGGTACGCAGAGCGATAGCATGAATTTCTTTTGGTTATCATTCTTTTTAATTTTTCAACATCTAGTTATAAATGCACCTTCTTCTGTACCGAACAGCGGCCACAAAAGCGCATTTTCATACTGCCACCGTCTTTGCAGAACTGCTTGTTGCTTTTGCCTTTCAGAGAATACGGGATCGTTGAAAATTTTCCCAACTAAGGAAAAGTTGCTTTTAAGTACCACTATTTATTTCTTAGGGAATATGTTTAGGAAACGCATTAAGAAAAAGCCCGAGCAAATTAAGTAAGTAAAGCGGGGTGCAATTTGCGGGGAGGAAAGAGTAAGGTGTTTATTTTTTCCTTCTTGGAAATTTTCGTTTTTGTGTTGCAAGACCCTCACATCCAACTTCTCTTACATAGCTGTGCGTTCTCACTCAATTCCAAACACTTTAAAAATGCTGTTCAATGCTAATGAGGGAAGAGAGAGTATTTCCGATTTTTGTGTCAATGCTGCATTTCCTGCACATATCAAAGGATTTGAGCTTTTAGAGACTTTGACTATCAAAGAGATTGGGAGGATTGGCGGTAAGGATTGTTCTCCTGTTAACTTTGGGCGAGATGTAAATAAACGCATATGTTATTCATAGCTCGAATATCCCTTACTCTGTGTCAGACTAATTATTTTGAAGGAAGTAAATGGATAAATGTATTTCACTTGGAGTCTTTCTTGGTCTTTCGATAAACTTTGGTTTTAAGCAGAATGTTGTTCATGTAAATGAATGCGGATGAAATGGTATATGTGCTTTTATATAAAACATGTGGC
>BPLR01003654.1:0-27083 GCA_021605095.1 Caerostris extrusa | reverse complement strand
TTTATCTGCAATTTTTTAAGAGTTTGAAATATTTTTAACTCATGAATTTATTTAAATTGAGTCGCGAATCCTTTCTGTAAAGATAACTTTAGAATAAGTGAACTGTAAAATATAAGTATATCTCTAACGAGTTATATTACTTTTTTTATATAATTATAATTTTACTGCTGTGTGATGATAAATTTTGATACAGGCTCATCTGAGAATAATTGCCTAAGAATTTTATATTCCCTAAGTCATGCTAATAAAAGTCGTGTGTATTTGAAGAAGTACTGGTAATACTTTTATACTTTTATTATAATATACGTTGCAAGACAAAAAACAGCCTACATGAAACTAACTGATTGCAACAAATTTTTGTGCTATGTGTAATAAAATGCTATAAAATATGCTATAATGCTAATGCTATAAAATATTATAAATGCTATAAAATTTGATATAAAATTCTATTTTCTTTCACATGCAAACGACTAAATATTAATTATCCTGTAAGTGAATATCTAGAGCTCCTAACATTTGTATGGTGTTAAATTCTAGCATTTAACTTCCATTTGACTTTGGGTCTCTTTATTCACTGCGACTGTATCAATGTTTCACATTGCTTGCATTCATTGTCAACATATATAACCATTGGAAAAAAGAACATGTAATTAAGTTAATAGTCAACAAAAGCAATCAAATCAAATATTCACTCAATATTCATTCGGAAACCATTCGTCGTGGTCATTTATGGTTGAACTATGTGAATAAAACGTTAAAAATGCAGTAACGTCTTAAAGAATGCAGCTAGTGAGAAAAAACATGGGGATAGATCGCTAGTTCTTATTTACCAATGATCCAATATGAAACTGAATCACAAGGGACTGCAACGATCATTGATAATGACACTGAGAACAAAGCCTGAGCATAATTACTTGACCACGTTGAAAAATTCATTTGCGGTGATGCGTCGTTCTATCTGGAATTTTACTGACTGGAAATCTCAAAAATTGTTTTCAGCAATGAGTCCCATTAAATGGATCCCAATAGTAAAGGCATATTTGAAGATGCCCAGGAGAACAGTAAGGTATTAAACTAACAATTGACCACCAAACACGACAACCGAGAGTCATATTAGTGGGAGATCAGACATCTTTGTCATCCATAACACTCTTATAGTAGTCGCGCCTTAAACTATTCGAAATATCCTTCCTAATACAAATATTAGGAGGTTTGGTTTTGATGTTTATTTCAACTCTACACTTTAGCCTAATTAGAACTTGAACCTACAGTTTAATGTGGATTCCTAACTATAGTCTCATGTCGACTGTGGCATGTCGACTGTATTCTACTATTGTCCTTCCTCTCATGGTACCCCTCATCATACACTTCAAGAAGATAATGCAAAGGTATTAGTTTCTGCTGGCTGTTTTTTCATATTTGGCGGAGCATTTCCTAACCAGCTCATAATCTAACAAAGCTTCCTTAATAGAATATTTTGATGATTAGGCATCTCCGATGGCCCCCAGAACAATTGGAGACAGATGACAATTCCACTGAAAAATCCTTGAAGCATTGAAGTTAAACTGCTAATTCTACAGCCACATAACAGCTAACATAAAGGTTGTTTTCCTGGATATAACATTCTTTTTTATAGAACTTTAATCGTTTCGTTCTTATTCATTACAGTGTCAAAAAGTATTTGCACATCTTGTTATTTTACATTCACAAAAGCAATTTACAGAGAATGTAAGAGCTTACTTACAAAAAAGAATTAAACATATTTATATCTTCCTCGATATGCATAAGAAATATATATATTTAAATAAATAATGAACTATTGTGATGCCTAAATTATTTGCATCTCAGCAATGATCAGCACAAAAATTAGTAAATATTCAAAGTATTACTGTTATTTGATATGCATAGCCTTCAATCACAGCATGTATTGTTCACCTGGTATTGATTGTATTAATTTTTGACATGTTTCACCATCCTGTTTGGTATTATTCACTGAGGATTTGCTTAAGATCAGCCTTTTTCTTGAAATTTTCTTTTTCTCACTTGTACATCACAAAATATCTCAAAAAGTGTTTTAACAGGATTGAGGTCTGGCAGTTGTGAGAAAGGGTTTACAATCGATCTTTTATATTTTTATAGCAGCAATGACCTCGTTATGTTAGCCATTTGTTTCGAATCATTGTCATATTGAAAAATTATATGAATCATCTTTCCCTAATGTCAATAAAATATTTTTAATAATTAATCTGGTCATATCGTTTAACATTTATAAACACCATAGTAATAAAACATCATTTCACCGACTACATTAAAAGACAGGAATCTCCAAATCATTAAGCATGTACGAAGCCTTGTTTGACAGAGAGGGTTCACTTTTTTTTCAAGGTCTGTGTTTGAGTGTCGCCAAGCAGTTTTCATTCTATCAGAGCCGAATGTGTTAAATTAACTTTCATTGGAAAAATTACCTTTTTCCCGAATTCTTCTGGGTTGTTGGCATAAACTTCAAAGCTTCAAGCTTGGCGGCCGATGGCCAACTGGTTGTAAGCCCCTCTGTCCTTCGGTGCTTCTGGTTCGAATATAGGCGATGATCCACGTTAAACTGGGTTCAAGGTCTAATTAGGCTAAAGTGTGAGAAAAAAAGACCGTAGAACAACAAACTAAACCTCTAATATTTGTATTAGGAAAGATATTCCGAATAGTTTGAGGGTGCAACTATAGTTTCCTATGAAAATTATTTTTTAATTATTACTCAATGATATCTCTTTTTTTTTATTTAACTTATTTGGACGACTAGATAGCAGTTGATTCGTTGTTGAAGTATATTTTTTCTTCTTTATAAAACAGAAAAAGTTAAAATTTAACTTCTTACAGATTTTTTTTGTAATTTAATCATCAATCATGGAGAATTACAAACTTTTCTAGTAAAAGCAATAGAAATATTACCTTTTTTGAAGACTAGATTGTCAGAATAACCACTCCGACGATCATATTATAAATCTTTAATAAATGCGTGATTGTATATTTTGTGATTATGTATAATAATAGGTTTAATAATGTTTAAGAAAATATACATTCCTATATACACATACTTTTTATTTCAATGATCAGATATAATTTTAATTTTAAAATGGGTATTATTATATTTTAAGGAAGAATTTCGTTCTATTCGTATAACTCTTTCACGGTGAATATTTTTTTTTTACTTGTTATTATGGAAGTCATATGCAACGTGTTTAAAAATTTAACGAACATTAATAAACACCAATAATTTTATTTCATTTTTAGACCAAGTTTTTATAAACTATATGTATTTTGTATTCAAAAATTGCAAATTGTATTCAAAAAAAAATTTATTTACTTTTTTTTTTAAATACAGTTAGTTTTATTTCCATTATACTTGACATTATAAAAACATAAAAGAAATATTTTTCTTTATTTTATTGCTTTTAGCTAGCTTATTATTTTAAATGTTATTTTGCTTCAAATATGAATTGAATTATACCAATTTCTTAATTAAGTGTGAAAAATATATCTGATTTATTCCCAGTATTTGGTCTTTTAATAAAAGGAAGTGTATAAAGTAATTGTAAAAATAGTTTTCCATCAAAGATAGACAAGAATAATTTAATTATTTTATGTTTTATTATCTTTTGAAGTTAGGATTATAGTTAGAATTTATTACGTTATGTAAGAAGGTAAATAAAAAGAAAATTAAATAATTGTTTTGAAAGAAATTTATTATATTTAAATACTTATCTTTACAACTGAAAATATTCATTTTTCACAATTTATAGCAAAAAAAATTGATAAATGCGAAAAAATTGATTGCAATTATTTTTTAGATTCTGTTTAAATATTTTCCACCATATTTAAAATCGCATCTTAAGCCTCATGAATAAAAATTTGAGATTTACCAAAATATTTTTCTTTAATTATTATTTTGATAAACACATTTTTACTTTCTTATATCCATTACAAACCATACTCTTGTGAATTGAAGTTATAACAGCAAAAAGGGTTCTTCAGTTCACTTGTAGAAACTTGTAGAAAAAGTAGAACACTTCGGAATATGTAAGTGGTTTTTCGAGCACTTAGACTCATAGAGAATAGGCAGAATACATATGCACATGTACTCTTATTTGAAAAGTAAAACACAGAATTTGAAAGAAAGTAGCATGTTTGTAATATTTTCACTTGTGCCATAATATATTCAAAAGATTTACTTCATGGAAGTAATATTAAAAGAATCTCAATATGTACAGATACCACTTGTTAAAAAGTCCTTATTTGAATATCAATATTTTTATGAATATAAGGTAATGATGAGGGAATGCTGGATTATGAAAAAGATGGTTTCTCATTTTTAGCAATATTTTTCGTGTATATTATATGTTGAGTAATATTAATCCAATTTTTGCAATAAACCAATTTTCGCAATACTATTTTTAAAATCTTCTGCGTCAGAGAGATGTTATAAAGAAACCACAATAGCAATAATAAATAAACTGAATCAGCATCTATTAACACCCACTACAACAATGGTGAAGTGACGTAGAACTATTTTCAGAATTTTCTACATCAGAGAGAGGGTTACACAGAAATAACAATGGCAATAATAAATGAATTAAATCAGCATCTAATAACATCCACTACAGCCATGCATGGTAAAGTGGCTTAGTACTATTCTTAAAATTTATCAGAGAGATGTTACATAAAAATCACAATAGCAATAATAAATGAATTGAGTCAGCTTCTAAAAACATCCACTACAACAATGGGTAAGTGATAGTACTATTTTTAGAATCTTCTGAATCAGAGAGAAGTTAGATAGGAACAACAATAACAATAATAAATTAATTGAATCAGCATATAATAACATCCACTACAACAATGGTGAAGTGACATAGTACTATTTTTAAAATCTTCTGATGAGAGATTCTCATGAGAGAGATAAAATCTTCTAAGAGAGATGTTACACAGAAGCCACAATAGCAATAATAAATGAAATGAATCAGCATCTAATAGCATCCACTACAACAATAGTGAAGTCACTTAGTACTATTTTTAGAATCTTCTACATCAGAGACATATTACATAGAAACCACAATAGTAGTAATAAATAAATTGCATCAGCATCTATTAACATCCACTACAATCATGTATGGTGAAGTGACTTAGTACTATTTTTAGAATCTTCTGCATCAAATATGCTACATAGAAACCACAATAGCAATAACAAATTAATTGAACCAGCATCTAATAGCATCCACTACAACCATGCATGGTGAAGTGACTTAGTACTATTTTTAGAGTCTTTTGCATCAAAGAGATATTATACAGAAACCACAATAGCAATAATAAATAAATTGAACCAGCATATAATAACATCCACTACAACAATGGTTAAGTGGTACTACACTCCTGTCCATAAATTAAGGATAATGAAGTTCAGACAGAGAAAGAGACAGAAGCAAAACAAATTTGACTTATTTGTAAAGTCTATTTATTAAACAAAAGGTAAAAAGAGCAAAAAGATGCTATATGTTTGACAAAATTAATAAAATTGCGATTTTTCCTCCCTGGAGCAAATTTAAAAAAAAGGACCTAATTACAAAAAGCAATATAACATGGTTAGTATGATGGTTAATATGGAGTATGTCTCCCGGACGATGCAATACAGGCCTTACAACGCCTAGGCATGCTGAGTATCAAATTATCAATCTGATCTTGGGGAATATTACACCACTCATCAAGCAATGCCCTCCGAAATTCCGGTTGACAGGTGGAAGGGGTTGACGGGCTGCAATTCGTCGGCCAAACATATCCCACCCATGCTCTATTGGATTCAAGTCCGGTGAGTATGCTGGCCAATCCATACGGGTGATATCCTCCAATTGAAGGCATTCGTATACAATGATTGCACGGTAAGGACGGGCGTTCTCATCCATAAACAGAAATTCAGCACCCATGGCGCCCCGAAACAAACGTACATGCGGTTCCAGAATGACATCCCGATAGATGTGGCCTGTCATCGTTACACTCTGAACATGCAGGTCAGTTCTGGAACCAAGAATAATTCCTCCCCAAACGAGCCATCCTGCTACACCGTAATGGTGGCGTTCAATGATATTCTCTTGGTGGTAACGGGTACCTGGCGCACTCCATATGAAAGTCCGGCGAGAATCAGACTGCAAACTAAACCTGGACTCGTCGAAAAACATCACACCAGACCACTGTTGCGGTGTCCACAATGCATGCTCTCTACTCCAGGTTAATCGCAGGCGACAGTAAGTTGCGGTAAGTGGAACACATCTGACAGGCCTACGAGCATATAGACCAATGTGCCCTAAGCGTCTGTACACGGTCTGCCTTGAAACTGTCGTACCGGTAGCTGAAGAGAGCTGACGAGACAGGTCTGATGCTGTGCTTCGTCTGTTTCTTTTGGCAGTAACTGCTAAATACCGGTCCTCATTCGGCGTTGTAACTCGGGGGCGACCCGTGCGGTAACATCTACTCACATTACCATCATCTTGGAATCGTTGCCAAAGCCTGGAGATGACACTCTGGGCGATTCCAAGTTCTTCGGATACTTCCAGCTGGATACGTCCACATTCCAGTCGTCCGGTAATTCTACCACGTAAAAAATCATTCAAATGCTTCCTTTGTGCCATAACTATGCGGTTATTGCACTGAAAGGCTTTTAAAGCGCTTGTGAATAATTTTACTTCTTTGCCACCATTCTTTATATACCCCTCTCGTACACTCTCGCCATTGTGACGTACTATCCGCGCCATCTGGTGGTTTCCTGTAATTTGCGTATTCTTTTTCAAGATGTGTGTGATAATTCTACAGGGGAAATTTTTATTTTAGAGTTCAATTTCTGTGTGATTCTGAATTATCCTTAATTATGGACATGAGTGTATTTTTAGAATATCCTATATAAGAGAGATGTTACACTGAAGCCACAATACTAATAATAAATTAATTGAATCAACATCTAATAACATCCACTACAACCATACAATGTGAGGTGATTTATTACTATTTTTAGAATCTCCTACAACAGAGAGAAGTTTGCAGTTATAATAATTTGTCTCGTCATCTTATCTTTTACTATATATCTATTATCACATTCTTATATGTCTTTCTGGATGTTGAAATTTCATTCGAGGTATGAAAACACATATCACGAGAGATTAAATAATCTCTCGTGATATGTGTTTTCATACCGAATGATATTTGATTGATTAATGTGATTTTCATACCTCGAATATATATTATATAAATATATATTCCTTTTCTAAAGAATTCCTATAGAATGGTTTTACAATAAGTTCAAATAATAGCAAATCTCACTAATAATACTCTTATCTCGAATTTCACCAGACATAATTTTACGAACAGTATCACTGCAAATACCTTTGTTAATGTCTCACAAAAGCAGTAGAGAATTTTATAATTAAAATCTATTATTGCAGTGAAAGTTCATTTCCTTTTATAAATACACCAGGGAATGACTTTCTATAAATAAGGTTGCTTACCGAAATCAATTGCATCGAGGAAAAAAAGAAATTATTTGCTTTAACAAAGAAAGTTCATTAGAAGAAAATGTACCTTATCTTACAAGATTAAATTGTGCAACATTATTCAGACATCTTAAAGGTTGCAAGGTTAAGATTGAAATTTTAAAGATTATGACTATAAATTACGTCCAGAATCGAAATTTTAATGTATTAATAAATATTTATTATTATAACTTATACTTAGACTTTATTCTTTTTCAATTATATTCTTTTCATTTTCGAGTCCTTCATAATAGAACACTGAAAATTATGTTTTCTAATTTATTCAAAAGTTTTCATCAACAATTAAGAAATAAAAATTAGCATTTATGCTTAATTGTTATTAATATTCAATGAATTATATATTATTATTCAATTAATGGTTTTCTTCGACATCGGTTTTTCAACAATATACAGGCTGCATGAATGGGGATTATTTAAGTTTTACCCTAATATAACTCTCAAATGTTGGACAATTACTTCTGAAAATCCTTCAGAAAAATCGACGAGTCCTCTATTTTTCGTTATAGACAATCACTACTCTACGCTTGTGATGTTAAAATATGAAGAGGTTAAAAATCACATTCACTGATGTGTAAAAAAATAATAAAAATAAATATTTGTGCTTAGTTATTATTATTATTATTATTCAATTACAATTGACGATCATCTTCATCGTCATCGGTTTGCATCAAAAGACAAGCAGTAAGGAAAGGATAACCTTAAGTTTTCCCTCATATAACACTCAAATTTTGGACAATTACTTCTGAAAAATCCTTCGGAAAAAGCTATTACTCCTCTATTTATCATTATAGACACTAGCATGTTTAAGAAATAATAAAAAAATCATTTGTGCTTATTTACTATTATTATTATAATTATTTACATAATTATTTAATTAATATTAATTAATTACTTAATTAATTAATTTTACATTATTATTCAATTACACTTTTATATCGATGTCTAGAAAGAAAAGTCCGTACAGAAAAGTTATTAATTTCTTAATTTCATTTTCTATTATCAACCATATTTCTTTCTTTTTACTTTTAATGCTATCCACTTTACTCTTATTATTGCAAAAATTTCCTTTAATAAGGCAACTGTTAATAAATAAAGATCACATTCTGCAAACTGAGGCTCAAATTTCGTAACCAAAAGAGGAAAAGAATTAATAAGTTCTTTATTTTCTCTTCCTCTCAGTAAATATGATAAATACTTTAAAGTCAGCAACTTCTACAAAGGAGGAAAAATAGTGCTAATTCTTCACTTGCCACGCTCGAATGAGCTTGATCTAAGAAATGAATGATAAGATGAAAGGAGACGCCATCTTTGATCGATAGTCTTCTCCAATGCAAATTCTTTTTATTTTCGCAAGAAATAGAATTTGCTGGAGTTATTAAAATAGGTTTTTTCTAACGGATTATGGTTTCAAAAGTTTTTAAACATTCATTATTTTTCAATTAAATGCGATGGAAAAAAAAACAACTCAATAATTATTGAACACTTGGTGCTAATCAAAGTTTTTTTTGGTGGCGTTTAAGGAAGGATTTTTATCTTTGAAATATTCAGTTTTCAATAAATGTAAAAATGATCGAATGCTTTGGAATTTTCTACGTTCATTAATTACTGTTTAATCATCTGCAGATATTCGTGTTTAAAAAAGGAATTGCTTATTTTTGAAAAATTTGTGTATAAAAAACAATTATGTAACGCATTATTTTAGAATTACCATCTTTGACAAACTTCTAAAAGCATCTGATATACTATTAGGAAAATAAAATTAAAATATATTTAATGGTGAAGAAAATATAGCTTTATACTTGCACATTCTATCTGTTTAAAAGCAAATATGTTAATTTACATTTTTTCATAACAACATCTGTCCATAAGTTGTTGCATATCGTATCCTGTAAATAAATAAGGCAAGATACAAAATGATTTTCCAAACATTTCCTGTAAGTAGTTTTTTCCTTCTGAAGTAGTAAGTAATTTCTGTAAGTATTATTGCACTGAAAGGCTTTTAAAGCGCTTGTGAACAATTTTACTTCTTTGCCACTATTACTTATATACTCCTCTCTTACACTCTCGTCATTGTGACGTACTATCCGTGCCATTTGGTGTTTGATGTAATTTGCATATTCTTTTTCAAGATGTGTGTGATAATTCTACAGGTGAAATTTTTATATTAGAGTTCAATTTCTGTGTGATTCTGAATTATCCTTAATTTATGGACATGAGTGTATCATTGACCTAATAGAATAGAAAATATTCTACAAATTAAAAGAACGTATTGTTTCTCTTTTCAAGGAAGCAAAAAATAAATTATGTCTTATCTCATCGACTTATTAGTATCCACCAAAACTTTCATGTCCTAATTCAGTTCAATGAAACTGATATATGCCTGATATTGATCTTCTATAAAATTTTTATTTCCGAAAAAATTGTTGCTTTCCATTGATAAAAATAGAATGAATCAGTAAAGCAATGCCATGTTTTCTCTGTGCACGTCTCTTAAAAAAAATTAATAAACTGTAAGGATTTTTTTTTTTTCAAAAACTACAATTCGTTTATTTTATAAGGTTCACTTCTTACTCTTGCAGTAAGCTATTTTCCAAACAGTAATACAATAGTATTCTGTTTTAAATTATCTTCGCCACTTTTTGGAAGAGTAATGAGCTAATAAGCTATTAATAAGAAGATATTATTAATTTGCGTTTCTGCAACAAAGGAACTATTTTGCCTAAAAATCAATTATGCCCAATCTACAAAACTCCGGAAACTGTTGAACATATTTTGTTTCAATACGTAAAATATGTAGAATGAAGAAACAAACTACAAAACGCTTTTGGTTACAAAGTTATTTCTTACTCTTGGATATTTTATATGTCAGAAGATGCTTTTATAAGACAGCAATGATACTTCAATTTCCGCAAAAGCCTGTAAGCCCAATTCTTTCTTTCTAGAGTTATTATTTTTTATTCACTTTTATTTCAAGTACTAGTTGTACTTAATATGTTCTAATCATCGGTTAACTGTTAAAATATTATGGTCTATTTGATCTCAGTTTTATCCATTTCTTTCTTTTTTCAAATTTACTCATCTTATTTATTTTCTTTTGATTGCTGGAAAGTACGAACAACGATTATTTTCTTTTAAAATTGAATTTGTGTTCCACCATAGGCAAAGAATTCTAGAATTTCGAGCTTTAGAGTAGTTCCTTTATAATGGTTTCATTTTCACTTTTCTCAGATTGTGTTATCTGTAGTATTTTAAACGAATTAAGGGTAAATAAATTAAGAAAAAGCAGCATCAGCGAGCATATATCTAAAAACACCAAGTCAAGTCAAGTCCTAACAAGTAATGTAAAAACAAATTTTTTAAAGTCAATTACTTTTTTTTTTCACTATATTGCATAAAGTCCTTGTATAAATAATTTTCATTCATTTTTTTTTAAAGTATATCTGGCGCCATCTATTGGTAGATATATGCAACTTAGATATAGATAGATATATGTAGATATATGCAACTTAGATATAGATAGATATATGTAGATATATGCAAATCTAAAAAAACTAAAATTAATTAATTAAATTTAATTACTGAATTAATATTTGAAAAAGGGCATTAACATCAAGTATCATCCACTACAAGTTCAAAAAAAATGTATTTGAATAAGAAGTATTTTATTAACGATTGAAAATTTGAATAAGATATATATAGGGAGAGTGTGAGCTAATAGAAGGAATTGAAAAAAAAGAACAACAATCTCGAATTACAGCAAAATAATAAAAGAAAAAATAATAAAAGCAAAAATAATAAAAGCAAATATAGTAAAAGCAAATACATACGATGAAAATAGTAAAAGCAATTATATTAGGTTATATTTCAAATTTAATTAAAAACTTTTTGATCATTTAAAATTAAAAAATATAGAATACATTAACAAAAATACTCAAACACGATCGTTTCAAATTTCAAACGTAAAAATTAAGAATAATGATATCCAGAAAAATAAGCTAAATTAAAATCAGATGATTTTTTATATTATTGCCAATTTGTAGTTACATTATTTTAAAAATTGAACAATATATATTAAATGAATAATAAAAATATTTGATAATAAAATAAAAATAATTAATAATTAAATGAATAAAATAATTAATAATCATTAATTAATTAATAATTAGTTATGAGAAAAAGATTATTAACTAATTATTAATTAATTAATGATGAGCAAATGTGAAGAAGGAGCAGCGTGAATATATGAATATTTCTCCCATATAAAACTAAAATTTATTAATTAAATTTAATTAATGAATTAATATTTGAAAAAACTGTATTAACATCCAGAATCATTCACTATAAGTTCAAAAAAATTTATTTGAACTTGAATGGATCAATAAAATGTATTTTATGAACGATTAAAAATTTGAACAAGATATATGTAGGGAGAGTGTGATAATATAATCATATAAGCAGTTAATATAAGCATATAATAGAAGGAATTTAAACAAATCAAAAGAAGCGTAACTTCATGAAGCATCATCAAATCTTGCATGTATTGTGCCCTTTTCTTAACTGTAGAAAATTGAATCTCTAAAGTGTTAAAATAAACTCTATTATTAACATTCATGCTGATTGTAATTGCTCCGAAGCATCAGAATTTTCATGGGACAATAAATAAACATCTTAATTTATTAATAACGCTTTACCGTCTCTATAAAAGATAGAGATACTTAATGCTAATAACAAATATATTCTAATTAGACAGTTCTCTTAATTAAAGATTTCTTTAAAAATAATTTTATTTCTTTCCAAAAAAAAAAAAAAGTTTAATCATTTTATGCAGTACCGTGCAATTCAAGAAATAATGAACTTTATTTAATTAATACAGTTCTTCATTATAAATTAACTTTTTTCTTTTTGCCATTTATTAATATGTGATATTCAAATATTAATAATATAAATAAAAAATGGATTAAAAATAGAAATATTTCCTATATAATTGGAAATTTTTTAACTAATTAAGAGGAGTATTAATGAATTGAAAATTAAATTTCATTTAATTTGCATATTTATTTTATTGCGTTAATATTGAAAGTAAATTAACTGCAATATGTAGAAAATAACTTTTAACTTAATACAGTATTTTTAAATCTAAAATATCTTTAATTTAATTAAATAACTTTTCAGCATATTGAAATCATATTCAATTTATTTAAATATATTGATTTAAATGAATTTAATATAGCTACATATTCTGAAAGTCATTTGATTAAGTTAAAAGCAATTTTTTCTAATTTATTTATATAAATTACTCAGTACCTTTTATTTGTATAACAAATATTGTGAGAGGATTTGAAATACCTTACAAGTAATAAAAAGCATATATTTTATTTTGACTAAAACGTTTACTTAATAAATCAGTTAAGTTTTAGAACAAAAATAAAAACATTTATTACTTTAATGTAGGTTTTTTGATGGTTAAATATAGTGATTAAAAAAATGGTGTACCATGATTAAATAATATTTTTTAAGACAAATCTTCTACAAATGTGTAATTAATGCAATATTTTAAATTATGTTATATTTATTTCCAGAAAATATTGATTTTAATTTTAATAATATTGTTTGCATTTACATACTTTTACACGAAGATATATGTTGTTGTTTTTGTTACCTATGGCCTTATTAGAGCTCAATCCATACAAATTTGGCCAATTACTGTAGGAAAAAAAAAGAACATATAAACAAATCAAAATTAAGGGAAAAGACCAGACATTCTTAACAAAAAAACCAAAAGTTCTTATAAATAGTTAAAAACAAGTTAAACGTTCTAAGAGTAAAATTTGAAAAGCTCGAATTACCATAATGAAAGGTATCCGTATGATCAGGACATATTTTCTCTCCCTCCGGTAAAAGAACCCAAATCAACATTCTATTGTAAGTTAGAGTCCAATTCCAAGTAAACAAGTAGATGGGCCTTATTCATTTTCTCTGTCTTACATAAAACACATATATAAGAGTTCACAATCTCTATTTTGGCCAGATGTTCGACCAGGCAGTCGTCTCTAGTTCTGAATCTAAAATTGGCAATTTGTCTCTTTGTGAATTTTTCCATTAAATTTTTCCAGTCATCCCAGACTTTTTCTTTGGTGTTAAAAAATATTCACTAATATACGATGATTTAATTTTTGTCCCATATAGTTCTTCTCAAAGAGTCAAGAGGGATAGGACACCATAAACTTCTTCTTTCCTTTTTTTTTTTTTTTTTTTTTTTTTGTCAGATGATATGCCCATTCGTTTCCATCAATTCCAACATATGATGGAACCACTGGAAAAGGATGTGTTTATCATTTTTATTAAAGAACTCGATATCTTGTTTTATTTGGGTTTTCAGGTTAAGGTTAGACATATATTATATATCTCTGGCAGAAACCAAAAATTTATAATTTAAGGATTCTCATAGAATGAACTTCTTAAAAAAAAAACATTTTTGTCAGATATGCAAGTAAAATTAGCTATAAATAATTGAGTAAAATCTATATTCTTGAATACAAATTATTACAGTGTATAGTTTACTGACTATCATTAAACTACACACAGAATTGAAACTTAGTTTTTATTCTTGTTATCCTTTCAATTATTTAAAGAAAAAATGTATTCTGTGTTTATTTCTTAAATTTATTCTCATTCACAGGACACAAAGTACGGGCCGAACTCCATAGAGAGAAAGAAAGCACTCAGGACCTTGACAGCTTGCTGGACTTAGCCCAAAGAGAGATGGCCAACCGAGGACTGTTGAATAAGGTACCCCGACATTTATTTATTTCTTCCGCCACCAACATATGCTACTACGAGAACGGGATTACCCTATTCCCTGGAAAATTCCAAAGACTTCCAGCGGGGCAGCTGGTAGAGCATTTAAGATTGAGTGGCATTTCTATCCAAATCGGCTTTCGAACAGATGTGATTACAATGTTTTTTTAAAAGTACCGTTGATCTGGATGTATGAAAATATGGCATATGATAGGTTGCTTTCAGGGACAAAACAATCTGAATAGAAAAATATTTATTCCTTATATTTAAAAATAAATAATTTTATAAAGAATGCAAAATCGAAACTTGAAAATTTCAAAACAAAATTCAAGAAATAAACAAACAAATAATTCAGAAGATTCATTTTTAGTAGTTATTTCTTTTGTGTGTTTTTAGTATATCATGCCAATTAATATGGCAATGAAATCATTAACAGCAGTTACTGATATATATATATATATCTGATTCATTATTATTTACAAGAAAAGTTTCCTATAAATGCTTACAGAGGTAAAATTTATTTGCTCCTTTTGGGATTTTTAAATAAAAAATCGGTCTTATAATATTATAAGAAGAAATTAATTTATAATTATCTCTGTTAAGGAGAAATTAATATATAATTACCTACGAGATGAGACTAATATAAAATTACTAAAAAACAATTAATTCATAGTTACCTCCCACACTATGCGGCAGAAGAATAACCAGTTTAAACAAGAAGAAGAACTAATACATATGTAAGTAAGTAAGAACTTAATCTTAACTAATACTTAAGTAAGTAAGAAAGTAAGAAGAAGTAAGAACTAATACATAATTAAATAAGAAAAGAAACTAATACATAATTACCTAGGCTTAGTTTGTCTCTCTTCGCTCATTTTTTTGCATACTTTGGGCTAATTAGAACTTACAGTTTAGCGTGGATTCGTGACCATTACAAACATTCATGTTTAAACAATTGTAAGAACGAATACATAATTGCCTAAGAGAAGAAACTAATGCATAATTGCCTAACAGATAAGAGTAAAACATAACTACTAATAGATTAACTAAATTAATTCATAATTACTTCTCCCACTAAACGGCAGAACAATCACCAATTTAAGCACTTATAAGTAACTAATACATAATTTCCTAAGAGAAGAGAATAATACATAATTAGTAATAGAAGAAACTTAATTATTACCTCTCCCACTAACGGCTAAGCGGCTAAGAGTTACCAAATTAAATAATTATAAGAAACGAATTCATAATAAGGACCCTGACAGCCTGCAGGACTTAGCCCAAAGAGAAATGGCCAACCGAGGACTGTTGAATAAAGGTACCCCGAAATGTATTTATTTCTTCTGCCACCAACATACGCTGCCACGAAAACGCGGGATTACCCTATTCCTTGGAAGATTGCAAAGACTTCCAGCGGGGCAGCTGGTAGAGCATTTAAGATTGAGTGGCATTTCTATCCAAATCGGCTTTCGAACAGACGTGATTACAATGTCCTATAACCTTAGAATAAGTTTTTTTTTTTTTAAAAGTACCATTGATCGGATGTATGGAAATATGACATATAATGGGTTGCTTTCAGGTCCAAAAAAAAAAAAATCTGAATAGAAAAATATTTATTCCTTATATTTCAAAATAAATAATTTTATAAAGAATGCAAAATTGAAACTTGAAAATTTCAAAAAAGATGAAATAAACAAACACATTTTTCACGAAAGATATTTTTAACAGACATTAAATTTTACATTTCCTTCATGTGTCGTTAGTATCGCATGCCCATTAATATGGCCACGAAATCACTAATTAGAGTTACTGAAATATGTATCTGATTCATTATTGCTTATAGGAAAATTTCCCTATAAACGCTGACAGCAAGTCGCTCAAAATCAAGGTCATGTTGACAGTTTTTCGATTACCATGGTGTGGTGCATTATGAATTCCTTCCACCGGTTCAAACTGTCAACAAGGAATATTATTTGAGTGTTATGCGTTGTTTGCGTGAAGCTATTAGCAAAAGAGGCCACACAGAAAGACAACTCTTAGTTTTTTGCATCACTATAATGCGGCAGCTCACACTGTATTGATTCTGTTACATGACCATATCGTTCCACAACCCCGTATTTTCCCTGATATAGCACCGTGTAACTTCTGGCTATTCCCTAAACTCAACAGACTGCTGCAAAGACACAGTTTTGAGTCGATTGAAGAGATTCACCGTGAATCGCTCGCTTTGAAGGCCATTCCGGCCAATGACTTTTTAGCATGCATCGAAGATTGGAAAAAAACGTTGCCATAAGTGCCTTGGTAGTCCGGAAGGATTACTTTGAAGGCTATGAAATAAATTTGGAAAAGAGAATAAATAAAGAGTTTTTGGAAAAAAAATAAAGTTGGTCTTATTTTTTGGTACAGTAGTATATATGTATATATGTAGCATATATATATATATATATACATATATCTATATATGCTCTCAAAACAAAATATATAAGCTCTCAATAGGCCTTAGAGCAAATTAATTAATCATCAGAAATGTATTCATAATAAATTAATAGTCTTTTTTATAACTGCGGGGATATTATCGGAGCTTTGGTCACAATGCTCGAAGCGTCCACCAGTGCATGAAATAATCTCCGAATGCTTTAATTTATAAAGCGCTCGCCTCGGCGTAAAATCAGTTTAAAAAGTAATCTGCATTCAATGAACGTATTCCAGTTCTGAGTAAATTACTGAATTATTCTAATGGATACATTGATACTATTACATTTAAAAGGAATTAAATGAAACGGATGTCAGCCTAGGGAGAGAAACACTTTAATAAATGAAGAACTTGGCCCGAATTTTTGAATTAAAGCGTGTTTAAAAAAAGACAGCTTGTTTTAAGAAGTGAATTATAAATTCGGCTATTACAAATTTAATGGCTTTTAAACAAAATAGCATGCGATTTTAATTTTAATTCGTTCATTTTCTTTTTAAGTTGTAATTTTTTTCCTTTTTTGAATGAATTAAATAGAGCTGAAAATCTCAGTCTTTTCATTAACATGCTGAATTTATTAATTTAGGAATAAATTAGCATCTATCATTTAAATGTAATGACACTGAATAAAAACTAGAAATATTAAACTACCATTTTCTGTAAAAATTTTATCAAGATAATTGTAATGAAAATCGCTTGTATTCAAATAAGTCTTTTTCATATAGATTTGTGTAAGTAATCTTGCATTGCATTTATGGTAATTTAATCCTTTAATAGGTTAAAAAATAATTAAGGTTATTTTTGGATAGTTTAAAAATTAAATTTACAAATTTAAAGTAATTTAATTTATAATAGCATGCATGCCAGTGTAATGTTTATAAAATTAGGAAAATAATCAACAAAGTACTTTAATTATCTTTAATAACAGTTTAATCTCTTTCATTCAGAAAATATGATTATCACAATCAAATTAAACATTTAGCTTTTGTAAGTCCAAAAAAATAGAAAAAGATAGAAATTCGTAAAGATTATCCGTAAGGTTTATGAATAATTTTTAAAAAAATTAAGCATAAATAGAATTAAAAATAAGTAATTAAGTATAAATAGTTTTAAGATATAATTAAATAGAAAATACAAGGATATAGGGCGAGGTTCAATACATTGGAGACTTTGTTGTAAACACTGTTTCAAAAGACGACTACACTCATGGCGTTTATGATGTTCAGCATCTTGCCTCGTTGATCAAACTACCTGGTGGAGTTCTCTGTGTTTTCTCCCATATGATACGCAAATGCGTGGAAATTCCCCCTAAAAGTCCTCCCTGAAGATGCTGCCTTCTTTCTTCAGGGACACACGGAGCAAATATCAGACTTCTACCTACGTATGTTGGATTACAACAGAAGTTACAACCCTCTTCCCTCCTTCCATGAAGGATACGACAACAACAATATACAAAGATATTAAATAAAATATATAATGACTCTTATTATACTCATTGTTTTCATTAGTTTTTAAATTTTTACACACTCTCATACAAAACCTAATTGGTACCACAGGCTTCAGGTTCAAATCCTATCGGTGGCATAGATGTTTGTTGGTGGTCCGGAATCCGCATTAAAAGAAACGTTTGCACGTTTTGCACAAAATGGCTGTAGAGCGACAAACTAAACTAAACATACAAAATGTTTTTGTAATAATGTAATAATTAGTAAATAATAATTGTAAATGTAATAAATGTAACAAACGTAATAATTTTTGTAATAATGTAGTTTTTAAACAAGCATTTATCAAATTATTGAAAGACTTTGTTGCGAATGTGCAAATGAACACCAAAATTCTGCTGAAAATTGGTTTTGTATGCAAATATCAGACGTCGCATTTTGACATGTGGACAAGAGCAGTTACAATGCACGTTGAAAAATTAAAAATAAAATATATGATAAAATGAACTATCAAGCATATTATATGCAAATTCAAGTGAGTTTGCATATGACTAGAAAGAAAAAGAAACCTGGACAACTTTAAACGTTGAAGAATGATTGGCAAACTTGAGGAAGACAAACGTTGTCTTAAGGTTTCGAATAGACAAAAAAGTGTCGCTTTTCGAGCTTGAAAACCCTCCAAACCACAGTTACAATTGTAATAAGGATTAATGGTATTTGGTCATTACAAATAACGTCAATAGATAAACATTATATCAAACTGCAGGTGAAAAAATTCGATACCAGTCAGCCAACATTTTTCAACAATGGGACGATAAGTATCATGCTTTCTTTGAACGCTAATTCCATTAAAAATTAGCCATCAATGGCACTTATATAGACTGGTACAAAATACACATAGCCTGGGCATCTTCACAATGAAGTCATATCAGTAATCACAAAATGACAGTCGTTTCAGGCGATTCAAGGCCAGTTGATATGGAGAGAGGAAAGCACACTGTTTTTTATCATATTAACATCAGAAGAGACCATTAAGGTGGTTTTGCAATACCAAAAGTCTGGCCAAGCGTAGAGCGTTGGCCAAAACTTTTCGATTCCTGACTCTTACTCAATCTCACGACTTTTACTAATGGATTTAGAAAAATTTGAGACAATAATTCAATGACTTTTATTGAACTCATAAGTTTCTATAACAGTGATTTCTTACATGAACAAAATATTTAAAGGTACAATTTGTTGGACTGAATTAAAAGATATTATTCTTGTACTCTAAATTTTCTTTATATATGTATATATATATATATATATATAAACTCATTTGGGATTTGGCGATATTTTTGGGGTACTTACGGATTTCTTGTACTTTTGCAATTCACTTTCACTTTATTATCACTTCACATTCGCAACCCGTTACTTGTCCTACTTCAGAAAATTTTTGAAGCCAAACCCAGGGGCCCCCTCTGCAATTTTACCAAGAAAATGGATTTTAATCGAAAAAGTTGTAATTACTGACCAAATGACAAATTTTTAGGTGATTCTCCTGTACAAAATTTTCATTTCTGCTAAACGTGGAGGAACCAATAGGTTCTTCATAAAAATTAACCCTCTTCTGAATAAGTACAACGATTGTCTTGTTGACAGGTTTATCGCCCAGGGGGCAAAATCATCCCTGCTAAAATACTGGCTGGCATCTTATCGGCAGTTCCTCTCAGTGAAGAATATCCAGAATTATAAAAATATATATATATATATTATTATAAAAGATTTAGGAGTCGGATCTCTTATATTCAGTGGACGGATTCCCGTCGGCTCTTTCACTAAAGCTCGACTTCCGACACCTACTATCCTCTTCTGCATTTGAGACATTCCCTGAAAGCACGTATTCAATAGCTGACGTAGTATTGTTACAGAAGATAGCTTCATCAGCAAGTAATCCACTATTATTTGTTCCTGTTCCGAGGTGCCAGTTATGCAAACTTCATTTTTATGAACAATAACTCCTGGCCGGCAGCCTTCCAGCTGGGAGAGCTCAGAAATTGAAACTGGCGTGCAGAAGGATTAGTCAGTGCAGTACTCTTTCTACTTTTACATGCGTGGATGCTGTGCGAAGATGGCCATGTCGTCACGATTATATCCACCGGAGAACGTCCAACTACGGAAACTTATGCTCACAGAGGAATGGAAACACTTACCACATCAACTGTCGGGGTGTCAGAAGCATATCATGGACATTTCAATTCTATTCTAGAGAAACAGTGACAAGCAATTATCCAATTAAGGGAAGTCATATATCTTACAAAAGGGCAAAATTTTGTTACCCGTATAGGTTACTTACGCATTATTTCTTGGGGACAATGCCCGCCACTATATATATATGTGTGTGTCAATCCTTCTTTGTGTGTGTGTGTGTGGTACAGCTTCTGTGTGTGCCTGCGTATTCCCCGTGTATGTCGCCAATTGAACATGTGTGTGTGTGTGTGTTCGTTGTGCGGCGTCTCGCTCGTATGTGCATTTTCCCATTTTCCAGCTACAACTATATATAATACATTTAAAAAATATGAAATTATCTAAAAATATTACTTTAAATGTTTACAAGGAAAAAGACATTCAAAATTAATTTTGAAAATCAAACTGCAATATTATTGACCCTCAAAAATTATTTTTTCATAAAGATTTAAAACATTACATTTTGTTAACGTCTTCTAGAGCACTTGTTAAAAATCTTTTCTTTTGTTTGATCGCATTTTTAATTTAATTTTTATAACTTATTTATCTACAGAAAGCTTTCAGTGTGATAACAAGGTTTAAAATTCTTTCATGCATTCAATCAGAAAATTAGATTTTCTCTATGGACATAATATTTATCTTCTTTCAATATCAAGATGTTTAAATTCTATTACTTTGAACATTCCAAATTCTGTCATATCATCTCCTTATCTCTGTCTTTTTTTTTTTGACAACCAATTAAAAAAAATCAGCTTCTTAAAAATGATTTCAATCCTTTGTTCAGATCAGGGACAATGGTTAAGAAATCCTATGACGTCCCTGCCGAGTTCAGGAGATTCCCCTTTTGCAATAAATAAAAATGCCTTTACGGCTGTTCAGATTCAAACAGACAATGAAGATGGGAACTCCCGATCGATAGTTAGTGAATGTCCCAGGACAGAACGTCTTCGATTTCGACCATTTCATTCATTAATATGCTTAAGAGGACATTTTTAAAAGAGGAGAACATAATGCATGTAAAAAGCACTAATTATTCTTCTAATGGCGTACTCAAGTGCAGAATTTCCAGAGAAATTGATCCAGAGATATGATCCTAAGAATGGCAGCAACCAGCACTTGAGAATAACATAAAAAATGAAACCGATTCCCCGATATTTGGGATAATTGTGAAGTTTAGTTGTCGTCATCTTTTTAAATGAAATGATGGTATTCTATAAAATAAGGCTGGGATGATAGCTGGTGTTTATTCAGCCCACGTTGTTGAGAGATAAAACTCATGATAATATTTGTGATGAAGCTAACATGACGATGCATTGTATCTGCTTTAATGACTTTTCCACAAAATTTATCTAATAAGAAAATGAAAATTGTGGTTTCTGAATTTTTTGACTTAAAAGTACTAAAAATTATTCAAAAAGATAATAAGAATTAAATATTTTTTATCTTATTTTAAGTATTTTAAAAAAGCAAAAAATATTATTTCAGATATTTGTGTTCCTTAATTTTATTAGTTCTTATTAACTTATTTTTATAAATATTGAGTTTTATTTTCATGTATACCATGAACTATTTTCTTGTATATTTAAATTTAAAATAAAAATAACGTTCAACAATTAAAACTTATGCTCAATGAGGAATGGACACACTAACCACAACAAGTGTTGGACAATCTATCGCCTTTGCCCAAATACTTTAATAATTGCATGACATTGCTTCTCTGTTTTTACAGAAATAGTATCAATAATTTACAGCAATCATTTATTGTTAATTATCATATATATTACTAAGGACCATATTTTATTTTAAACCTTCTAGGCTAGTTAAACATTATGCTTTTACAAGCACACATGTATACATATATATATATATATATATATATATATATATATATATATATATATATATATATATATATATATATATATTTTCACTTTCAGCTATAGACATTAAACTATATTTTAATGTTTTTTTCAAAGAGAAGAAATTATAGTTAAAACTTTCACTACCTTTAAATGTTTACCAAGGAAAATTAAAAGTATTTGATTTCAAAATCAAACTGCAAATAATATTGACCCACAAAAATATTATTTTCATAAAGATTCAAAAATGTTACAATTTTGTTAACATCTTCTAGAGACGCTTAATAGAAATATTCCAGATTTTACATTATCTTGATCGTTATGATTAAATTTTATTTAATTTACTTCAATACCTTATTATCTATAAGAAGCTTCCAGTGTGATAACAAAGGTTTAAATTCTTTTCATGCATTCAAACAGAAAATTGGATTTTCTCTAAGGACATAATATTTACCTTCAGACTCAATATCAAGATGTTTAAATTTTATTACTTTAAACACTCTCATTCTGGCATATCATTGATCTCCTTATCTCTGTTTTTTTTGTTTTTTTGACAACAAATTAAAAAAATCAATTTTTAAAAATGTTTCTTTGTTCAGATCACGGACAATGGTTAAGAAATCCTATGACGTCCCTGCCGAGTTCAGGAATGCGAGATTCCCTTTTTGCAATCAATAAAAATGCCTTTACGGCTGTTCAGATTCAAACAGACAATGAAGATGGGAACTCCCGATCGATAGTTAGTGAATGTCCCAGGACAGAACGTCTTCGATTTCGACCATTTCATTCATTAATATGCTTAAGAGGACATTTTAAAAGAGGAGAACATAATGCATGTAAAACACTAATTATTCTTCTAATGGCGTACTCAAGTGCAGAATTTCCAGAGAAATTGATCTAGAGATATGATCCTAAGAATGGCACCAGCACTTGAAAATCACATAAAAACTGAAACCGATTCCCTCGATATTTTGAGATAGTTGTGAAGTTTAGTTGTCATCATCTTTTAAATGAAATGGTGTTATTCTGGAAAATAAGGCTGGGATGATAGCTGATGTTTATTCAGCCCACGTTGTTGAGAGATAAAACTCACATGAAAATATTTGTGTTGAAGCAAACACGACGATGCATTGTATCTGCTTTAATGACTTTTCCACAGATTTTATCTAATAAGAAAATTGTGGTTTCTGAATTTGTGACTTAAAAATTATTCAACAAGCGATAATAGAATTAAATATTTTTTATGTTATTTATTTTAAGTATTTTAAAATAGCAAAATCTCTTATTTCAGATATTTGGGTTTCTTAATTTTTATTAGTTCTTAATAATTTATTTTTTATAAATAGTGAGTTTTTATTTTCATGTATACCATAGTGAACTGTTTTCTTGTATATTTAAATTTAAAATAAAAATAACGTCCAACAACTAAAACTTATGCTCAATGAGGAATGGACACACTAACCACAACAACTGTTGGACAATATAGCGTTTCCCTTTTCCCCCCCCATGCTTCAATAATTGCATGACATTGTTTCTCTGTTCTTAGAGAAATAGTGTCAATAATTTACTGCAAACAATTAAAATTATTCTTAATTACGTCATACATATTACTAAGGGCCATATTTTATTTTAATCCTTCTGGGCTAGTTAAGCATTAGGCTTTTACAAGCACACACATATACATACATACTCGTACATACATACATATATACATTCTCATGTCCATAAATTAAGGATAATTCAGAATCACACAGAAATTGAACTCTAAAAATAAAAATTTCACCTGTTGAATTATCACACACATCATGAAGAAGAATATGCAAATTACAGGAAACCACCAGATGGTGCGGATAGTACGTCACAATGACGAGAGTGTACGAGAGGGGTATATAAGGAATGGTGGCAAAGAAATAAAATTGTTCACAAGCGCTTTAAAAGCCTTTCAGTGCAATAACCGCATAGTTATGGCACAAAGGAAGCATTTGGATGATTTTTTACGTGGTAGAATTATCGGACGACTGGAATGTGGATGTACCCAGCTGGAAGTATCCGAGGAACTTGGAATCGCCCAGTAGTGTCATCTCCAGGCTTTGACAACGATTCCAAGATGATGGTAATGCGAGTAGATGTAACAGCACAAGTCGCCCCCGAGTTACAACGCCGAATGTGGACCGGTATTTAGCAGTTACTGCCAAAAGAAACAGACGGAACACAGCATCAGACCTGTCTCGTCAGCTTTCTTCAGCTATCGGTACGACAGTTTCAAGGCAGACCGTGTACAGACGCTTAGGGCACATTGGTCTATATGCTCGTAGGCCTGTCAGATGTGTTCCACTTACCGCAACTCACTGGCGCCTGCGATTAACCTGGAGTCGAGAGCATGCATTGTGGACACCGCAACAGTGGTCAGGTGTGATGTTTTCCGACGAGTCCAGGTTTAGTTTGCAGTCTGATTCTCACGGACTTTCATATGAAGAGCGCCAGGTACCCGTTACCACCAAGAGAACACCATTGAACGACACCGTTACGGTGGTGCAGGATGGCTCGTTTGGAGAGTAATTATTCTTGGTTCCAGAACTGACCTGCATGTTCAGAGTGTGACGATGACAGGCCACATCTATCGGGATGTCATTCTGGAACAACATTTACTTTTGTTTCGGGGCGCCATGGGTGCTGAATTTCTGTTTATGGATGATAACGCCCGTCCTCATCGTGCAAACATTGTAGACAAATACCTTCAATTGGAGGATATCACCCGTATGGATTGGCCAGCATACTCACCGGACTTGAATCCAATAGAGCATGTGTGGGATATGCTTCGCCGACGAATTGCAGCCTGTCAACCCTCCCACCTGTCAACCGGAACTTCAGAGGGCATTGCTTGATGAGTGGTGTAATATTCCCTAAGATCAGATTGATAATTTGATACTCAGCATGCCTATTGTAAGGCCTATATTGCATCGTCCGGGAGACATGCTCCGTATTAACCATCATACTAACCATCTTGTACTGTTTTTTGTAAATAGCTTCTTTTTTGAAATTTGCTCCAGGGAGTAAAAATCGCAATTTTATTAATTATGTCAAACATATAGCATCTTTTTGCTCTTTACCTTTTGTTTAATAAATAGACTTTACAAATAAGTCAAATTTGTTTTGATTCTGTCTCTTTCTTTGCCTGAACTTCATTATCAATTTATGGACATGAGTGTATATATAATCATTTTTCAGCTATAGACATTAAACTATATTTAATGCTTTTAAAATAGAAGAAATTATAGTAAAAACATTACCATTTAAATGTTTAGAAAGGAAAAAGTCATTAAAAGTATTTGATTTCAAATTCAAACTACAAATAATATTAAACCAACAAAAAGTATTTTCGGAAAGGTTTAAAATATTAAATATTGTTAAAATCTTCTAGAGACGCCTTTTATAAAAAATATTTCTGATTTTATTACCTTGATCGTTATGATCAAATTTTTATTTAATTTACTTCATAGCTTATTCATTCATAGAAAGTTTTCAGTGTGATAACCAAGTTTAAAATCTTTTCTTGCAATCAAACAAACAAATTTGGATTTTCTCTTAGGACATATTATTTACCTTCTCTCTCAATATCAAGATTTTTAAATTTTATTACTTTAAAACATTCTCATTCTTGCATTTCATTGATCTCCTTATCTCAGTGCCTTTTTTGACAAATAATTCAAAAAAATCAATTTTTTTAAAAAGTTTCTTTGTTCACATCACGGGCAATAGTTAAGAAATCCTATGACGTCCCTGCTGAGTTCAGGAATGCGAGATTACTCCTTTTTGCAATCAATAAAAATTCCTTTACTGCTATTCAGATTCAAACTCACAATGAAGATGGGAACTCCCGATCGATAGTTTGTGAATGTCCCAGGACAGAACATCTTCGATTTCGGCCATTTCATTCATTAATATGCTTAAGAGGACATTTTTAAAAGGGGGAGAACATAATGCATGTAAAAAGCTCTAATTATTCTTCTAATGGCGTAGTCAGAAGTGCAGAATTTCAGAGAAATTGATCTAGAGATATGATCCTAAGAATGGCACCAGCACTTGAGAAATCACATAAAACGGAAACAGATTCCCCCCGATAATTTGAGATAATTGTGAGTTTAGTTGTCATCATCTTTTTAAATGAAATGATATTCTAGAAAATAAGGCTGGGAGAATAGCTGCTGTTTATTCAGCCCACGTTGTTGAATAAACACCAAATATCCTCCCAGCCTTATTTTTTTAAGAAGATTAAACTCTCGTGATAATATTTGTGGTGAAGTAAACATGACGATGCATTGTATCTGCTTTAATGACTTTTCCACAAAATTTATCTAATAAGAAAATGAAAATGTGGTTTTTCTGAATTCTTGACTTAATAATGCTAAAAAGTTATTCAAGAAGCCATTGCATTTTTTTCTTATTTTAAAGTGTTCAAATAGCAAAAAATATTGTTTTAAATATTGCATTTTCTTAATTTTTTATTAGTTCTTAATAACTTGTTTATAAATATAGAGTTTTTATTTCCCAGTATGCCTCAGTGAGCTATTTTTGTTACATATTTAAATTTAAAATAAAATATTTTACCTCATTTTTCTATTTTGTTTCCTTTTAATAATGTACATTTTTATTTGGAGTTTTATTTGCATATATTGGAAGATTGGAAAATATATTCGCGATA
>BPLR01003653.1:0-26433 GCA_021605095.1 Caerostris extrusa | reverse complement strand
TAGATGCTTAAAGTGCGGAGAAGAACATACCACATAAGGGTGTCAAGATCAGGAACGTCTCGAAATTCTAAGTGTATGTATCAACTACAGCAGGGAAGCGGGTCGTATTGGTGCATGGAGGAAGGATGTTCTAAGTTCCCCAAAATTAAACCTAACTCCACCAAATTTGCTACTTTTCCTAGATACACCCCATCACGACCGGTTAATGCTAACTTCTCACACTGACGGCAGCAAAACGCAACAAATTCATAATGTCAATATTAGCTCCTGTGTCACAACTCAAAACCAACTGACTGAATTACAGAGTCTCTCTGATAACGCCTAATTTATTCAAAAATCACTTTCTTTATGAAAAGAATTTTGTTTTCAATTTTTAGTAACTTAAACAACGTGGATGAACTCATCCAGCAGCTAAGCTCTGCAAATAATAAAAGCAGACAAGCTCCAGATCATTATTAATGGCCTGGCGTCCCTAACTTCTCCCTCTACTCCGTAATGACTCAGTTGGTTTCTGGTCTTCGCATATGCTACTGGAATGCATGTGACTTATATTTATAAAATGCTTGATTTTACTGAATTTATTAATAACTATAATCCAGATCTGGTACTGCTTCAGGAAACTCATGTGCCTAACTCACTCATGAAACTCATGTGCAGAAACTTTATGTGCCCTAATGGTATTGCATCCGTTAATTTCAATAGTGATCTGAATACTCATTTCTTTAAACAGTAGTGTAATCTTGGCGGGAGATTTAATGCTCCACAACACTGCATGGGGTTGTCATTACAACAATAACACCGGCAACATTCTACTAAATTAGCTGCTACTAATTTTAATGTTGAAATTCTACACCTAATCTCCGACCAGAATCGGTACTAACTCCTCTTCTATAATTGACCTGTGGTCACACTAACAACTTTCGCTTTAATTGTTCAATCTCTTCCCTTGATGAATTGTCCTGGATCATAGCCACGCATGTTGATTATAAATTTACTTATCTTAATCTCACTATAAATCCCAAGCTAACCACTGACTGGTCTCTTTTTCCCATCTATCTTGATAATGACTTTAATTACTCTCCTATTCACCTAGCAAGTCCTAAAGAGATAGAGAATGCTATCTCGGGCTCACTAACAAACTAACTCATACTCACAAAGATGCCTCAAAGCCAATTAATACTACCAGCCGTACTTATCTTCCACCATATATTAAAAGACTCATTACTAATCGCAATAATGCTCAAAACTCTGGCAAATCTATAGAGATCCTGTTAGTAAAAACAACTACAATCATCATCAAAACATCTTCCGTAGGGCTATCTAAAATATAAGAATGAATGCTGGGACAAAAGGTTACAAACGGTGAATGCAGAGGACGGAACACTCTGGAATCAAACACGATCTTTTAGAAGGAAGCGGTCCCACAATTGTCTCTGACTAATAATCAAATGACTGTCACCTCCAACGTTGACAAAGCACAGGTTCTTGCAGACACTTTAAAATACCATTTTACTGAAAACGATACTAATAATCTTAATACCTCTAATGAAGTTCAAAATGCTATTTTCTTCCTTCTTAGCGCAAAATAAGGATGCTGACAATATCCCATACTGAAGCTTCTTTTATTATCGAATGTATGTCTTCTCTTAAAATTAACCTAGTATTGACTCAATCACTAATAAAATGCTCAAAAACTTGCCTTTCAAATTCATTCTCCAAATTTGTAAAATTACTGCCATTCTGAATACTAACTATTTTCCTCAGTGTTCGAAGACTGCTCGCATTCTTCCGATACGCAAACCTGGAAAAGACCCTACTTCTCCTAATAGTTACCGTCCTATCTCTCTGCTTTCTTTTCTCAGTAAAATAATTGAACGTGTAATTGCTAATATTCTGAATGAAAACTCTACTAATCTTAATATACTAATCCCTCAACAATTTGGATTTACTAAAAATCTTTCCACCACCCACCAACTGTATAATATTACTGAATCCATATCTGAAGGATTTTCCTGGAAGCGAGATACTGCTGCTATTTTCTGGATGTCGCTAAAGCATTCGACAGAGTGTGGATCAACGGGTTGATTTATAAAATGATTAAGTTTAATTATCCTTCTTTTTTAATTCTTACCATCAGAAACTATCTAATGAAAAGAAATTTTGTTGTATCTGTTGGAAATACTGACTCCAAAGTCTATAACATTCTTGCTGGGGTACCTCAGGACTCGATCTTGGGACCATTTCTTTATAACATTTATATTAATGACATTTCTCAAGATCACAAAATTATTTTAGCTTTCTACGCAGATGATACAGCTTTAATTACTCAGGGGCGGCTCACACACATTATACAGAAAATCTACAAAATTATATCTATAAACTTGAAAATTGGCTTAACAATTGGAAGATAAAACTTAACGTCGCGAAGACTGAAGCAGTACTATTTACCAGGAAAAATAAATTTAATACTCCTAACATAACCATTTATAATACTAATATTCCCTGGTCTAAAGAAGCAAAATACTTAGGTGTGATATTAGATAAAAATCTTAACTACTGCTCTCATTAAATACCTTCTCAATAAATTTAATAACCAATTAAGAAATTTCTTTCCTTTAATACCTAGAAACTCCTCACTAACAATTGAACTTAAAAAAACTAATCTACCTTTCTTACCTCAGACCCATTATAGCATATGCGAGTCCAGTTTGGGGCTCTACTTCTAAAGCAAACATCACAATTCTCGAAAGACTGCAAAACAAAATTATCCGAATGATCACGGATTCGCGTTGGTTCTTCAGAAATTGCGAAATACGATATGCTATCTCTATCCCCAGTTTTGTTGAATATGTTGAAAAACTAGCGATTAATTTTTATAATAATCTCTCCAACTCTAACAATCTTGTATTACAAGATCTTCAAAATTACAGCTATGATAATTTATCGCCCCAAAACCGCAAAAGACCGCGATCTGTTTTAAATATCAATAGTTAAAATCACTATTTCCTCTTTCTGAAGGATCAATGCTTTCTTCTATACTGCAATGGATGTCTGGTTTTCATTACGGCGGTGCTCAGTTTTTTATTAACTTTTCACTTTTCTTTTTTTTTACAGTATGCTTTCATTTTGTAATTTTAATTCCTTTCCTTCTGTATTTTTTTTTTTTATCTCTTGATTTTTTTAATTAGTTTATTTATTTGTAATTTTTATTCAATTATCTACTTTTTCTATAAATTTTAAATTTTTTGACACTGGCAATGGGCTTAGACCAATCGACAAGAACCCTATTTTTCAAGGACGGAGGTTTATGGTCGCTGCGCGACCAATGCACTCCGAAAATCTACAACGAAAAAGTACATCAATGAATTTCTTAATATCTGATCATTCTTCATTGTTAGAATGCAAATGTATTCCTTGACCGTTTTCTGCATTTACAACAACTAATTCTTCAAGTTACAGAACTATGAATATGACATTAATGTATCTGCATTCATCAAAGATTTCAACACATCTGGATTTCTGATGCTTTTCTCATGTTAATCACCCATCAGGTATTTTCCATGTTGTAGAAAACCCAAACTTTTATTGGTTATCTTTCGTAACAAGGCGCTCTCACCGTTCAGAAGTGGTCTCCCGACGAACGCAGTGTTATGAGCGTAGATGGCACAGTTCCAATACCTCCGCCACCTCGGTGGTTGACTGGGGTGCCTCGAAGGTACTGCAAGTAGGTTAAGGATGACCCGGATCCATGCACATGGTGGCTGAAGGTGACGGCCTTGTTCTAAGGTAAACATTTAAAATAAGGGCTCCTTTCAGGGTGCAAAACAAATGTAAATATGTAAAATGTTGTAGACTTGAAACATGGAATTCGAAATGTTCAGAAGAAGGCATCGACGACATCATTATTACTATGAAAAGAAAAACCATAAATATTGACATGAGCACAGAGACAGGAATTGTGGACGCCATTGATCAATGTATTAATTTAATGCCAGAACGTAAAAGAGGATGCGAATTAAAAAACTGCTGTTTTTTACTAGACATGAAATATGCTCTAAAGCAAAATGGAAAAAAAGAAAATAAATAATACATTGCGAATTGAAGAGATATTCTTGTGATTAAAAAATGCAGAATATAAGAAAATGAAAAAAAAATAAATAAATAAAAATAACTGTATAGAGATGGGATATTGGGTGGGAGAAATTTTGAATAGCACATAAAAAATTACCTCGCAATTAAAGTTAACAATTTATATAAAGCCCTCACAAAAGTTGTAAATAGATTTTTTTAAATCAAAGAAATGAAAAAAATAAATAAATAACACTGTTATTGTTAATTACTAACAATAACTTGTTAATTTATGCTTAAAAAAAATATAAACAGATGATTTTCCTGAAGCATATTTTTAAGGCAATTATTAGGTGATAAATTTAAAAATTGAATTATTTCATATTTTCGGTTAGAAACATTTGGAATAAAATATAATTCCAATGCAAGTTGTATCAATTATAAATTTTAGAAATAAATTCATTTTAAATATTAAATAATAAATAATTGTCATATTTACATGCTTAACGAAATTGTAATTTACAATGATTGCAAAATAAATTGAGTGAGCTTTGAGTGTGTTCCTCTCTTAAATTATTTTTTGTCGTTCTTTTCCAGACTGAAAAAAATATGATAAAAATCATTTAATTCGCTTTGCTTTTTCATTGCCTTATATTGTGACAAAGCTTGAGGGAAAAACTGTAATTTAATTTTAAATGTCAAATTACTCCTATTTTAAATTCCCGATCTGAATTCTGAATTAATAGTCTTAGGGTTAAATAATTTATTTCACTTATTAACAATAATTTTTGTTTTGTTTGTACCCTGTTTCAATGCACGACGAGGATTCTGATTGACAACTTTAATTTGTATTGAAATTACCCATCCCTGACACTTGGGGGCTAAAACCATTGGAAGGCCTTTCTGACCTACAAATTTATTTTCCCCTGCCAAACATAAGGATAAAAATCTTTTTTTAAATTTGGATCGTTGATTTTATTCTATTTAGCAACAACCTGCCTTCAGTTTTAGGCTACGATCAAGAGAACTTGTTTAAAAAAAAAAAAAATCTGGTTCTAAATAAAAAAAAAAAAAAAGACTTTTTGGCAATATTTTTCAATAAAACTTGTTTAGATAAAATATACCACTAAACTAAATTTCATTTAATAAAAAATTAGTGATAACAGCATTACTGAGAGGATGTATTTTTATTTAAAGATGTATTTCATTATTTAATTATATATGTCAACATTTATTAAATGAAATAATATATCTTAATATAAGTCTGTGCAAATTTGTTTCTTATAACAGCGCCAAATCCTGAGCCTTTTAGGGAGTTTTGCATATTTCGACAATCGATTGTGTGAGAAACGTAACAGTCGTTTTAGACGATGAATCCTTTACTTATTGTTAGGGTTAGTCAGATACATGCTGGGGCCTAAATGGCCGAGTGTCTAGCGCTCAGTGCCGCAGGTTTCGGGTTCGAGCCACTCATTGTGCTGTCAATATTTTTAGTGGCTCTGAATTTATTTAAGCTGTAGGTCCCTGTCTCATATGACTGTAGAGCGTCACGGTGCTAAATCATTCTACCAACGGGTGCTCTATCATAACAGAAGCTGTTCCCCTTTTTTCTTCTTCCATGAAACCACACGGGTTCGTAGGCTTCCAAGTGGGATATGAAACCACAACTGATCTACTCTGCGTGAAATAGTTTGAATTAAAATAGTATAATATATACTTTGGAAATTATTTCATCAAATTTTATTTTAGATGGAATGAAATTAAAAATTTATTATCATCATGAGTGGCGCAACAACCCCATGGTAGGAAAAAGCCGTCCACCTACTGGCAGATTTCGAGACAGGAGAGTTTTTTGTTTTACGGGTTAGGATTGCCAACCATACGCCAAACGTTCTACAGTCATATTAGACTGGAGCCTACGGCTTAAAGAGGATTCTGTACCGCTACAAACAACCATTGCACCGCCGAGACTCGAAACCGAGACTGCAATCCTTTCAAGATCTTTCACTATCGTGCGCGAAGTTCTCAGTGGAATCTCTCAAGTGTATCAAAGTTCTGAAAGATAACTTATGGTCCAAAGTCACTACTTTAAAATACATCGAATCTATGCAAATTATACGTTAAGACAAATTAATTTATTTACCGATCAATTTGATACCGCCAGATAACTGGTAAATAGAATATATTATTTTGAGCATTTCGATTGCAGCATCTCTTTACGTGAAAACTCCCAAGCATATTTCTGTTTCATAATATTGTCATTGATATATAATAACCTTTTTTCCACAAAGACAAATTCACCATCGTTACCGATCAGATTATACTTTCAACTGAAAAATCAAAAAAGTGTCGACAGACCAACTTATGGCCAAAATTTCGTATTCATCATGAACAGAATGTCACATGCACGTTTGTGTCTACAGTCATTCCTGTCCAACAATATAAATTATAATTGAAAGAAAAATTGCAAAATCTCATCAACTAAAACTTTCTTGGTGGAGCAATAAAACTTAAAGGAACCTCTGCATCAATCACGCACTCAACTTTCCCAGCTATGTCGGCTGCTTATTAAGTCAAATGGTCAAATGGTAATCATTTGTGTACTGTCAAGGTATATAGTACACATGATACAAATTTTCAGCCTTTTGAATGCTTCCTTCATGATGGTGCAATTTGGATAGGAAGCAGCCCATATTTGTATGTGTATATTGTTTATTTTTAACATTTTAAAAGTAATGTATAAATTTAATCATCAATTGAACAGTGTAATGTTCTATTAAACGCTTAAATTATTTCGGTATCACAAAAATAAAAATCGCAGTTGACTCTATATTTTAAATAACAATTTAATGTAGCAGTGCTCAGATAAATATTTTTAAAAAATTGCAATACTAAAGTGACTACTTGATCACTTCTTTGAATGAACTCTCCATGAAAACGACATTATATTTTGAATTTGGCTCCATTTACAATAAGCCAGTTTTCAATATTTCCGTGTGCAATATTTCATTATTTTTATGTATCCCAATCTTAAAAATTGGAAAAAGACATAAAATGTCATTTTTTCCATCATATAAACTGTACCAAATCACTGACTAATTTATTTGATCTCTTAATCTTGGATATTACCTAATGCGTATTCATAAGAATTTTTTTTTTTAATTAAATGTTTTTATCAATCCTTCATGTACAAAGTAAGAAATATGGGGTTTATCTAAATCAAAAAACTCAAAAATACCAAATTCACGTTTATTTGTTAGAAATAGTGATGGAGGGGCAATAGTAAGGGGTATATAGGACGCTGCAGTACCGTAAAATACATCCTATCGTAATTTTCTTCAATTTTTAAATTCACTGTACATAATGGAAAACATTTAGAGAAAAAAGCTGGATCTAAACAATCTTATGAAACTTCCTTCTAAACAAACTAAATTCCAATAAGAATTTCCTGAATGATATTACGATAATTCAATTTACATAACAAAATTTTATAATTTATTCTGCATTAACTGTAAGGGTCATCTATTCTAAATTTGCCATCTTAATCTCAGAGTAACTCAAAAAATGACGAAATAAGTTTCAATGACGAAATAAGTAACTAAACATAAATCCTTTATTTAAGATTTAAAATACAACGGCATTTCATTTACTGAAATAGACTAAATAATTGAAGACAACTAATATATTCCAGAATTTGTGAAAGAGGATAAGTTTTGGGCGTACGATCAACATTTTCTCGAGCACGATCAAACCAATCGTCTAAATTTCGCCAAAATTTCAAACTATTACTTAAACCCATAGATTGAAGATATTTTTCGACAACTTTATCTACCACTTTGGCAATGACTGAACAGGCTGTTTCCTCAAAATCTTCAGGCAATTGTTCATAATACAGTTCGTGTATTTCACGCGCACGGCGAACAATTCTACCAACAGTCATAAGAGTATCTATGGACTTCCGTAAGCAGGTGTTTTTATCATCTTCCATGCGGAATCGTCCTTGCAACGTGCGCATCGTAGAATCTTGCACCATCTCTGCCGTCTGAAAATCTTCACAAGCCCAATCATATTTCTGCACTGTCGCTCTTTTAAGTGTTTGTTCATTCAGAGAGCCTTCTTCTCTGAGTCTGATATACTTTAAGGTATTCATCGTTCTGTATAAAGAAAATGAAAATTTATAAATAAATTAAGGAATTATCTGAAGGAGAAAGCAATTGACATGATTGCAATATCCTGTATTGTAAATAGCTTATTGTTCTACTTTAATACCTCACCCATACTGTTAAAATGTTTAGTTAACTCCTAGATCACCCTTTTTCTTATTAGAGAATCAACAATATTTATGTTAACTTTAAACATTCACGACAGAGGAAATGCATCTATATACCATAAAATATTACGTCTAATTTACGTTTTTAGGATTTTCTATGTTTTTATTTCAAGAAAACAAGAATATACCAACAATTTTTGAAAAAGTTTTATTTTCTAAATACAGAACATCAATTTTCCAAAATTACAAAATAATCAAACTCAATTCATACTAATGTTTTTTACTATTTAAACTACAATTCACACAAATTAGTGCAGATTTTTTAGAAATTATAAAAATTCTAATTCAAAGCTTTGCTATTATCGAGTTGCATAAATATTACACTTTGAACGCTTACACAAAAATTATTAACCTGCTGTCTAAAATAGAAACTAAAGTTGTGCAGTTAAATACACTTTTGAGAATAGTTTTATGCGTGTAAATTATTTACCTGTATTTTTCAAACGCAGTCAATGTCCTATTCGAAAAGCTGGAAAGTTGCTTTGTCAAAGTTATGACTGTAAAAACTTGTTGGTTATTTAATATACTCACTACTCTATGGTTTCAACAGCCACGTGTTAAAAAGTTAATCGGAAAGTTTGTGGTAAAGTAAAGAAATTGTTGGCGAAAACCACAAATGCAGTTAGACAGAGTTTTCGTATTATATACAGTGGGTAAAAAAAGTATTAGCAATTGCCTTAATTTATTCATATTGACAAATAAATAAAATGTTATGCAATTTTAGCTGTCGTAATTAAATACAAGACATCTTAGATATATAAAAATAGTAAAAATTTTATTTTAATTTGCATTTTCTTTGATTTCTTCTTTCAAAAACGAAAATTTGGATGACAAAAAGTATTGGCAAAGTTTTAACTGCTATGCAAATTTTGTTACATTGAAGTCACGTGTTTCGACTGATAAGAAACTCTACCGGTATAAAGTCTGCAAAACTACTCCAAAAGTGTCTATGCATTATTTTGTGATTACTGCAATTAAATGACTTCGAAATCGAAGGAGTTGGACGTTAGTGCTAAAAACACGATTATTAGACTCAGAAATGAAGGTTTAACTTATCGTTCTATAGGAGTGCAGTTCAATATAAGTTTATTTACTGTCAGAAGTGTTGTAAAAAAAAGTTCAAGGAAAGGATCAATGGAAAATAAGACTAGAAGTGGACGACCCCGAATATTTTTTACAAGAGAAGAACGCGTCATTATTAACAAGGTTAAGAAAAACCCTAAAATAAGTGCACCCCAGATAGCTAGAGATGTTGCTTTCACTTCGTAAAAGACTTTCAGCGTACAGACTGTACGGAATGTTTTACACGAGAGAAGTTATTATGGAAGGGCAGCTAGAAAGAAACCATTCATCTTGGAAATAAATAGGAGAAAGAGTTTAGATTTTGCAAAATCCCACGTTGATTTATCTGAAGAGTTTTGGAGCACAGTTATTTTTTCCGACGAATCAAAGTTTAACATTTTCGTCAGTGATGGACGACGATATGTATGGAGGAGGTCAAATACTGAATTGGGAAAGCAACATTTAACTGCTACTGTAAAACATGGTGGAGGCAGCTTCTTAGTTTGGGGCTGTATGGCAGCTAATGGAATTGGCAACCTGCATTTTATTGATGGTATTATGACAGCACGTACATACATTGACATTTTGCGCCATAACTTAAAAATCAATGCCCAAAATCTTGGCTTGGGAACATCATTCGTTTTTCAACAAGACAATGACCCCAAGCATACAGCGAATCTCACCAGTGAATGGCTACACTACAATGCTCCTCGCCAATTAAAAACCCCATCTCAATCGCCTGACATCAATCCAATTGAAAATTTATGACACCTTCTGGATCTAGAAATCAAGAAACATAAAATTTCAAGTAAAGACGACCTCAAACGTTTACTCTTGCAAGAGTGGCACAAAATTCCCAACAGTACAACAAAGACCTTAGTTTCCTCTATGAGAAATAGATTTCAAGCTGTTATAGATGCAGAAGGTATGCATACAAAGTACTAAACATATACTGATTTTGTTTTCGCTCATAATTTTGTCAATTTCATAATTTTGCCAATACTTTTTTTTTCATGTAAATTTTGGATTTTCTCGTAGATTTTGACTAAAAAAATATTTAAATGAAAATTTCGTTATATTGGTTTGTCTCTTCTCCTTTTGTAATCGCTATGTTAAAATAAAATTTGTAAACATATTTTGTTAGCAAATATGATCATTTATAGGCAATTGCCAATACTTTTTTTTATCCACTGTATATTTTTCTCTTTCTTACTTGGGGAGTCTGAATGGCCTGGAGCTCGATATCACAGGTTTCGGGTTCGAGTCCCGACGGTGCCATGGGTGTTTGTAGTGGTTCGGAATCCACTTTAAACTGTAGGTCCTGGTCTGTTTAGCATAAATGGTGCACAAGATGACCAACCAAAGCGACAAACCAAACTTTCTTACTTGGCAAATAAAGAATCATGCCAAATAGCTGAGCATGCTTAATACACCACCAGTATCAATGAGTTGAAGTACTTTAGCCGTTTTAGAAAGGCAAGTTCATTCAAAGTCTACTAAAGATTATCATCCTGTTATCAAAGTTAAAAATTGCTGAGTGTCGCTATGAGCGCGATTAAGTAACAGTAACATATATAATATCACACTGAAATCTCGGGAATATCACGGTAAAACCAGCGTCATCACATCACACCCCTATTTTTACCGAAATTTTGTACTAAAACCTAACAAAGGGGAAATCCGGGAAGTTCTTATCCAACTTTCTTCTCCTCACATCCCCGCGCTGGAGCTCAGCACCACAGGCTTCAAGTTCGAAATGTGGCGGTGGCATGGATGTTTGTTAATGATTCGGAATACATATTAAGTTGTAGATCCCGGTTTGTTTAGCCCTAGTGCGCACAAAATGATCGGACTGAGTCAAACCAAAATTCCCGCGACCGATGGATACCATACAAGAAGATTTTTGTCAAGCATTGTCTTTTAATATCACAACTTATAAGGTTAAAATAGAGATTCTGTTTGAATTTCTAACGTCTATAATGGAAAAATTATCAAAACTCTTCAAAACAGAAATAATCATCTCGTCAGAGACAAGATCATTTGTACTACAGCTAATCACAAATCCGGCTCAACATGCAAAACCTTCGACATCCCACTTCAATAAACACCCCGACAAGCAATTTGTTAACCTTGATCTTCGAGACGTTTTCTTTCATCGCTATTGTGGGCCCTTTATATTCGATGATTACAAGCTGCTATACGCGCTGCTCCCAATACTTCCCAGGCAGTGACGATATTCCACTAAATTAATTTTATTCCTTTACTGTCACATTATCTATATAATATTTTTTTTTGATTACATTTAATTGGCCGGCAGTATCCTAAAATGGTACAAATAGTTCCAATAATCAAAGACATCACTTCCATAACCTCTCACCGTCCAATTGGCTTAATGTAAGTTTTAAGCAATATCTTTGAACGCATTGCACTCAAGAGAATCATTCATTTTCCAGTTTTCGACAAATTCAATCATTATCATTATAGCTTTATTCCTTTTAAGAAACGTGTCCCTTGATAAGATAACCGGCTCTTAAAATGTCCAAGGATAGTTTCGTGTTTTTTTTAAATTATGCATTTCTACGACTTAAGATTCTGTTCGGAAATATGTGTTAAGATATAAAAGGAATAGTTTGTATTCTGTCAAGGTATACGCATGCTGCAAATTTCCAGCCTTTTGAATGCTTCCTTTGTGCTGGTGAAAATTATATAGCAAGCAGCCCTTATTTGTATGTGTATACTGTATTTGTATTTATAGTATTCATATATTCGTAAGTTTGTGCTAATTGAAAGTACTGTATTTTTTTTATGACAAATCAGTTTTAATTGTTAAAAAGTTGTTTTAATTGGTTCTTCAAAATACTAAACTCTCGTCCATTTGTTAAACATAGTGATGTGGAGGAGCTATAGTAAGGGGTATATAAGGTGCCGCAGTAATTTGAAATACATCCTACCGTAATTTTCTTTTATTTCTGAAATTTCTTATACATAATGGAAAATATTTAGAGAAAGAGCTGTATGTGAAGAATCTAGTGACACTTCTTTCTATACAAATTAAATTTTGAATAAAAATTGCCCGAATAATATTATATTAAATTTGTTAAAATAACACAATTTTATAATTTATTCTGCATTAAAGGTAAGGGTCATCTGTTCTAAATTTGCAATCCTAACCTCAGAGTAACTCCACATTTTTTTTTAAATCACGAGGCAACTAAATATAAATCATTTATTTAAGTTTTAAAATACAAAAAGTTATTTCATTTACTTAAATATATTGAAGACAAAATTGAAATATTTCAGAATTTGTGAAATAGAATAGCGTTTGGGAATAGGATCACCATTTCCTCGAAAAGGATGATACCAATCATCTAAATCTCGCCAAAATTTCAAAGTATAACTTAAACTCATAGATTGAAGATATTTTTCGACAACTTTATTTACCACTTTGGCGATGATTTAACAGGTTGGTTCCTCAGGTTTTTGTATAAACCTGCACAATGTAATTTATGCCGTTCAAGTGTACGACGAACAATTCTAACCACAGTAACAAGAGTATCTATGGACTTCTGTAAGCAGGTGTTTCTATCATCTTCCTTGCGGAATCGTCCTTGCAACATGCACATCGTAGAATCCTGCACCATCTCTGCCGTCTGAAAATCTTCATAGGCCCAATCACATTTCTGTACTATCACCCTTTTAAATGTCCTGACATTCAGAGAGCCTTTTTCTCTGAGTCTGATATATTTTAAGGTATTCATCGTTCTATATGAAGAAAATGAAAATTTATCAAGAAATTAAGTCATTAAGATAAAAACTCTTTACAAAAATCACTATTTAAAATATTGAAATGAACTCTTGTATAGAAACTCATGAATTTATCTGAAAGATAACTTATACGTTTACTTATTAACAATAAAAGGATATGCATGTGCATTAGAAGTTCTGCTACAGGCCTTTCGCATATTGAACTAGAATTTCTTTTAACTATAGTGCACATAAAATGCAAACAAATTCCATCTGTTACAAATTTAAATTGTTAAATAAATAATTTAAACTGTTTAACAACCTCTGAAGGTATAGACGTACAGGATCTTTATACAAGACACCTTGACTGAACTTCTTTCCACAGTTTTCCAACTGTACACATGTGGCTCTAGCGCCATAAAGTATTAGACCCCTTAAGCAGGAACGTTTAAGCAGGAACTTAAGCCAAATCCTCTCATCATACATGCGGTGCACACTGGATCGGATAAAGACCTCGACCATCAGATTTGGCATGCATGGATTTTTTTTTGTTGGTACATTAAAAATGACTTTAGAAAGTCCCAAAGGATCAAATTAAGATTAGGTAGTTAGACTTTCAGTTGCTGCTGGAAATCTACTTGACATGCAATAATGGTCTCTTGACATGCGGTAATGTAATTTACTTGTAAATAGTTGTTCAAGGGACTATGCTATGGCGAATTATTGATTAAACTTAAATTATTTTTAATCATTGGAAAAAATGGCAAAATTTAAAACACTCATTCATTTATATACTATCCAATTAAATGGTTTTGTTTCTATTTCCTGATAAATCATTTTTCTAAATATTGATAATAGGAAATTCAATTTAGGAACCAAATAACTGACAAATTTGTTTGATCCCTTAATCTCTGATGTTACTTAATTCGTATCCAAAAGAAATTAATTTTTTTAATTAAATGTTTTTATAAAACTTTTAATACACAATGTAAGAAATATGCGTGTTTATCTAAATAAAGAAAAACACAATTTCACGTTCATTTGCAGTTATGGAGGAGCTATAATAAGGGGTATATATTAGATGCTGCAGTAACTTGAAATATATCCTATCGCAATTTTCTTTTATTTCTTAAATTCATAATAGATAATGGAAAATATTTAGATAAAAAGTTGGATCTATAGAATCTTGTGGAACTTTCTTCTAAACAAACTTAATTCCAGTAAGAATTTTCGTAGGATATTCAGATAATTCAGTTTACATAACAAAATTTTGTAATTTTTTTCTGCATTAACGACAAGGATAATCTATTTTAAATTTGCAATCCTCACCTCAGAGAAACTCAAATTTTTTTTTTAAATCACGAGGCAAGTAACTAAATATAAATCTTTTATTTAAGACAAAATACAATTCAGTATTTCATTCTCTGATATATACTCAAATATTTGAAAGACAAAACTGAAATATTCCACAATTTGTGAAGTAGGATAAGGCAGGAAAATTGATCGCCATTCTCTCGAGAAAGATGCCTTTTCTAAATCTCGCCAAAATTTTAAACTATTACTTAAACCCATAGATTGAAGATATTTTTCGATAGCTTTATTTACCACTTTGGCAATGACTGAACAGACTGTTTCCTCAAAATCCTCTGGCAACTTTGCAAAATACAGTTTGTGTATTTCACGTGTTGTGTCGTGGAAATTTACAACAATTGATAGTCCAAACAGACTGCCAAACTTTAATTATCTGTTTGAAATAATGGAAATTCCCGATATGAAAAATATTAGAATACCATATAATTAAACTACGAGCTGTAAAATTCGTATATTATAATAAAACTCTTTCATGTAACATGTTATGAATCCATTAGAGAACACTAAAAGTATTTGTTTTCCAACATTTATAATTCAATTGAAAAATATTCCTGTCTCATCTATGAAACTATCGCGCGAATCATGATAGGCCGGTTTATATGTAGATATTCTAGAATATCTTCGATGATGAAAATATTCAGTACGGCTTAAATCATTTCGTTTTTGTTATAGGAATCCAGTAAACATTCAAATTAATACAAAGTATGCTTAAGAAGGAAAGATATGTTATAGTACATTAAAAATTTACCAGTTTGAAGGAATATTCCAAATAAACAATGGAATCTGAAAGTGAAAACAATTGACATGATTACAAAATCCTGTATTGTAAATAGTTTATTTTTCTACTTTAATACTCCGTCAATTCTGTTAAAGTGTCTAGATTATTTATTTTTCTAATTAGAGGATGGCCAATATTTATGTTAAATATAAAACATTCACTATAGTGGGAATGCATCTTTATACCTTAAAAAATTACATTTCATTTACATTTTTATGATGTTCTGAAATATTTATTGCAAGAAAATAGGAATTTACATACAATTTTTTGGGGAAGACTTTTTTAGAATTCTGATCCTCGATTTTCTTCGGAAAAAAATATAGTTAATCAACTGTACAAGAAAGAAACTAAAATTGTTCAATTATATACATTGTTCAGAATATCTTTACATGTTTAAATTATTTACCTGTATTTGTCAAATATAGTGAATGCCCTATTACCAAAAGCCGCAAATTTGCTTTGTCTAAGTTGTACACTGTAAAAAGCTGTTAACTAATAGGCTATTTATACGCTGATTACTGCAAGGTTTCACCCTCCACGTGTTAAAAAAGTTACTTGGAAAATTTGGCGTTTAGAAAACAAATTGTTGGCGAAAAATCACAAATCCAGTTAAACCTGCATTTTAGATAATATATATTTTTCTCTTACTTACTTGGGAAATACAAAATCATGCCAAATCGCTGAGCATGCGCAATACACAAAGTTGCATCAAAATCTATAAAAGAGAATTGCAAAACTATTATGTTATCAAAGTTGAAAATTGTTGAGTGTAGCTATGAGAGCGATTAAGTAACAGTAATATAAATATAATTTCATCCCAAAATCGTTCACAAGTTGTTCAGTTTTTGTTTATTGTTCAATGAAAACCAAGGAGGTACTGCATTTTGAATAAAAGATGAAGTTAGAACTCAATATGGCTGACACTACTTTAAACACCAGTTAGTGAAGTACAGCTCTAATCATACTCTTCCTTTCAAAGTTCATCGTGATATTCTATCAAGACGTCATTCTATCAGTTGCAATCATTTCAAGATCTTTCGCAATCTTACTCGAAGTTCTCAATGAAATGATCTTCCAAGTGCATCATAATGTTCTGAAAGAAAACATATCGTCTGAAGTCACTACTAAAAATACATCGAATATATGTAAATCACACGATAATGCGAATTAATTATATCAACCGACTACTTCGATGCCGCAGGAGAACTTGAAAATATAAACGTTATCACGAGCATTTAGATTACACCATCAATTTATGAGAAAAATCGCAAAATTGTTTCTACTTCTTACTAGTCTCACTGATATATCACAATCCCTCTTCCACATAGACAAATTCACCATGGATTCTAAACTCTCCTCCACTTGCATCCTTCTTGGCGATTTTTAATTCTATTTATCTCATTTTTGGTTCAAACTCTTCATATAACAGTTTTGACACTTCGATCAATCGGATTCTGAAGGTTAATTTACATATTCTAAATACCAGGACACCAAATCATATTATTCCTTCTTCATCTCTTGATTTCATTGAGAGTGCAGATAAATACACGAATATTTATTCTTCTTCATTCACTCGAACTCTTTCGACAGTGATCACTTACAGATTCGAATATACTTCCAACTAAATAATAATAAAAAAAAAATTGTAGACAGACCATTTTGTGGCCTAAAGTTTTTTCTTTATGAGCAACAGAATTTCATATGCACATTCGAGTTGTATTCTAATTTATATTATTTCTTGCTCAACAGTTTAAATTATAATATGGAAAACTGCAGATTCTTTCCTCAACCAACGCTTTCTTGGTGGAACACACAATGCAATAGGCTTGCACAAGATAAAAGAAACTTTTGTGTTAAACACTCACTGAACTTAACATCCTAAGCGTCTTAATGAACAACAAACTAGTACTTTGGTTCCACAGGCTTGAGGTTCGAATCCTGACCGTTGCATAGATATATTTTAATGGTTTGAAATCCACACTAAGGCTATGCTAAACCTTGAAACTATAGGTTTAGCTTAGCCTTAGGTTGCACAAAATGGCAGTGGAGCGACAAAACAACTTTCCCGTGACCTTTGGATCGCACACAAGAAAATTTATGTCAAACATATTCGTTTACAGTCGTAGCTTAAGAGATAATGGTGAGATTAAATTTGAGTTCCTACTGTCTACTATGGAAAAATTATCAAACCTATTCAAAAACAAAAATAATTATCTCTTCAGAGACAATATCATTTGTACTTACTTGGCGAAACACACAATGCAATACATTTTTACAAGGTAAAATAAACTTTCGTATTAATCGTACACTCAACTCACCGGCGTTAACGGCTTAATGGTAAAGTGGCTAGCATTCTGTCCTTCAGAACCACAGGTTTCAGGATCGAATCCTGACGGTGGCATCGATATTTGTTAATGTTTCGAAATCCACTTTAAACTGCAGGTCCCTGTTTTTTTAGCCGCAGTGCGCACAAAATGAACGTACAGATACAAAGAAACTTTCCCGCTACCTTTGACTAGCATACAAGAAGATTTCTGTCCCACATTGTCGTTTAATATCACAATTTAAAAGATAAAACTGAGATTCAGTTTGAGTTTGTACCGCCTATAATGGAAAAACTATCAAAACTATTCAACACAGAAATAATCGATCATTTGTACTAAAGCAAAACACAAACCTGACTCAACGTGGCAAATCCTTTGGAATCCCACTTCAATAAAACCTGCGAAAAACAATTTCTTAACCGTGATCTTTGAGGCGTTTTCTTTTATCGCTATTGTAGGACTTTATATATTCGATGAATTACAAGCTGCTATACGCGCTGCTCCAAATACTTCCCAGGCAGGGAAGATATTCCTGTTAAATTAATTTAAATCCTTCACCGTCACTATCTTCGACTATATCATATTTATGATTACATTTGACTGGCCGGCAATATCCCAAAATGGTATAAATAGTTCCAATAATCAAATCAAACAAGGATATTACTTCCATTACCTCTCAATGATCAATTACCTTACTTTCCGTTTTAAGCAAAATCTTTGAACGCATTTTACTCAAGAGGAACATTAATTTTCCAGTTCTTGTCAGATTCAATCATTATCACTCCAGCTTTATTTCTCTTAAGAAATGTGCCACTTTGTCACTTCATAAAATTAAATGAATGCTCTTAAAATTGCCAAGGAAAGTTTCGTGTTTTTATAAATTAGACATTTCTACGACTTGTGATTCTGTTCGGAGAGATGGTCTAAGATATAAAAATGTAATCATTTGTATACTGCCAAGGTATATAGTACACATGATACAAATTTCCAGCCTTTTGAATGCTTCCTTCAAGGTGGTGCAATTTGGATAGCGAGCAGCACTTACTTGTATGTGTATATTGCATTTGTATTTATAGCATTCATGCATTCGTAAGTTTGTTTTATTTGATAGCATTGCATCTTTTATGACAAATCTGTTTTAATTGTTTAAAAGGTGAATATTATAGATACAAAGTTTATTGCATTCTCTAATAATTACAAACAGCCTTATCAATTAACTTGGATTACTACTTCATACAAAATTTAGTTTAATTGAAAATAAATCTCTTTCATTCACTTGGAAAATAATGAAAAATAGAATCTTACAAAAAAAAAAAAAAAAATTAAATTGTAACAATTGTATACTTTAAATTAAAGAAAAAAACCATCCAAAATTTTTTTGATTATGATTGAGTATAAATTATAGAAAATTGTTCTTCGCTTATAAATAAATTTTCAAAAATTAATTTTACTTTATTTTTTTGAATCTGAATTTAAAAGAATTGCATAAGTTTAATCATCAATTGAACAGTGCTATGTTTTATTAAACGCTTAAATTATTTCCATGTCATCAAAAAATAGCATATGACGTTTATAAATAGTACATTTCCATGTCTATCAATAATTTAATGAAAGAGTGTTGAGGTAAATATTTAAAAAATTGCGATGAAAAATGAATACTTGATCCCATATACTTGCAATGAACTCTCCGAGTAAACAAAAATATGTTTTGAATTTGACACCATTTACAGTAATTCAGTTTCCAATGTTTCTGTGGGCAATATTTCGTTTTTTTATATATCTCCACGTTAAAAATTGGAAACACACACAAAATGCTGTTTTTACTATCTAATAAACTGTACCAAATACTGACAAATTTGTTTGATCCCTTAATCTCCGATATTACTTAATGCGTATCCAAAAGAAATTAATTTTTTTAATTAAATGTTTTTATAAAACTTTTAATACACAATGTAAAAATATGCGTGTTTATCTAAATAAAAAAAAGACACAATTTCACGTTCATTTGCAGTTATGGAGGAGCTGTAGTAAGGGGTATATATTAGATGCTGCAGTAACTTGAAATACATCCTATCGCAATTTTCTTTTATTTCTGAAATTCATTATACATAACGGAAAATATTTAGATAAAAAGCTGGATCTATAGAATCTTGTGGAACTTTCTTGTAAACAAACTTAATTCCAATAAGAATTGTCGTAGGATATTCAGATAATTCAGTTTACATAACAAAATTTTGTAATTTTTTCTGCATTAACGACAAGGATAATATATTTTAAATTTGCAATCCTCACCTCAGAGTAACTCAACATTTTTTTTAATCATGATTCAAGTAACTAAATATAAATCTTTTTATTTAAGACAAAATACAATTCAGTGTTCAAAGTCACTCTTTAAAATGCTTCTTTATACATGCAAATCACCTGATAAGGCAAATTAATTATATCTACCGATCACTTTGATACATCCAGGCAATAGGAAGATATAAATGTTATCGCAAGCATTTCGATTGCAGCATCCCTTTACAAGGAACAATCCAAAATCTATTTCTACTTTATAATATCACTAATATATCATTGGAATCCATTGATCTATCACAGTTCTCTTCCACACAGACAAATTCAACATGGATTAGCTATACATAAAAAATCCTCAAATCATCTCCACTTGCATCCTTCTTGGCGATTTTAATTCTTGTTATCCCATTTTTGGTTCAAACTCTTCAAATAATGGTTTTGGCACTTAGATCAATTTCATTATCAATAATAATTTAAATATTCTGAATACCAGTACACCAACACGTATTATTTTTTTCTTCATCTCTTATCTCTTCCTAATAACATTTTCTCTCATAATCTCATTTTCAATTAGCAGATATTTTTTTTTTCTAATGCAGCTGGCAAACACTTAGACAGCTTGGTCTTGGATGCCTTAAGGCAAGCGCTGCACAATCGTTACTCATTTTGCATTACCCAGGAGGCGCGTGTAACTTGAAGATAAACCACGGAGTAACAATGCACCCGCAACGCTCTACGATCCTATTAGACCGGGACCTACGGTTTAAAGTGGATTCGAACCACTACAAACATCCATGGCACCGCCGGGGCTCGAACCCGAAACCTGTGGTATCGAGCGCCAGAGCGCTATCCACTCGGCCATCCAGGCCCCAATTAGCAGATATGGGGGAAAAAATTTCTCTAAATACTAATTTTTTGCCTTTTTCTCATAAATTTTCCTTATGTTATATTGAAAACTTTTGCAGATGTGATCCGGCTACATAAAATACAACAATTTTAATTTTTATAAATTTAATAGTAAGTATAGTTACTAGTAATAATAAAAATAACAATGAAAATCCATATTAACATTTGGCAAATTTTAAAGGAAAACTTATTTTGAACTGCTATTAAAATATTAATAAGTCTATATTATAGAACGAGGGGCCTGAACGGCCGAGCGGCTAGCGCTCTGGCGCTCGGTACCACAGGTTTCGGGTTCGAGTCCCGGCGGTGCCATGGATGTTTGTAGTGGTTCGGAATCCACTTTAAACTGTATGTCCCGGTCTAATAGAATCGTAGAGCGTTGCGGGGGCATTGTTACTCTGCGTGAGTGGTTTATCTTCAAGTTACACGCGCCCCCTGGGTAATGCAAAGTGAGTACATCTGTGCAGCGCTTGCCTTAAGGCATCCAACACCAAGCTGTCTAAGTGTTTTCCAGCTGCGACAGTGTTTTCCAGCAGACATGCGATAATGGTCTCTTGACATGCGGTAATGTAATTTACTTGTAAATAGTTGTTCAAGGGACTATGCTATGGCGAATTATTGATTAAACTTAAATTATTTTTAATCATTGGAAAAAATGGCAAAATTTAAAACACTCATTCATTTATATGCTATCCAATTAAATGGTTTTGTTTCTATTTCCTGACAAATCATTTTTCTGAATATTGATAATAGGAAATTCAATTTAGGAACCAAATCACTGACAAATTTGTTTGATCCCTTAATCTCTGATGTTACTTAATTCGTATCCAAAAGAAATTAATTTTTTAATTAAATGTTTTTATAAAACTTTTAATACACATTGTAAGAAATATGCGTGTTTATCTAAATAAAGAAAAACACAATTTCACGTTCATTTGCAGTTATGGAGGAGCTATAATAAGGGGTATATATTAGATGCTGCAGTAACCTTGAAATATATCCTATCGCAATTTTCTTTTATTTCTTAAATTCATTATACATAATGGAAAATATTTAGATAAAAGTTGGATCGATAGAATCTTGTGGAACTTTCTTCTAAACAAACTTAATTCCAGTAAGAATTGCCGTAGGATATTAAGATAATTCAGTTTACATAACAAAATTTTGTAATTTTTTCTGCATTAACGACGAGGATAATCTATTTTAAATTTGCAATCCTCCCCCTCAGAGTAACTCAAAATTTTTTTTAAATCACGAGTAAAGTAACTAAATATAAATCCTTTATTTAAGACAAAAATACAATTCAGTATTACATTTTCAGAAATAAATCAAATATTTGAAGACAAAAACTCAATTTCACAATTTGTAACGTAGGATATGTTATGGAAAATTTGCCATTCTCTCGAGAAAGATAAAAAAGAAGATTGTTCTAAACCTCGGCAAATTTTTAAAATATTAATTAAACCAATAGATTGAAGATATTTTTCGACAACTTTATTTACCACTTTGGCAATGACTGAACAGGCTGTTTCCTCAAAATCTTCAGGCAAATTTGCAAAATACAGTTTGTGTATTTCACGTAAACGGCGAACAATTCTACCAACAGTCATAAGAGTATCTATGGACTTCCGTAAGCAGGTGTTTTTATCATCTTCCATGCGGAATCGTCCTTGCAACGGGCGCATCGTAGAATACTGCACCATCTCTGCAATCTCAAAATCTTCATAGGCCCAATCACATTTCTGTACTATCGCTCTTTTTAAATGTCCTTACATTCAGAGAGCCTTCTGCTCTGAGTCTGTATATTTTAAGGTATTCATCGTTCTTGCATGAAGAAATTGAAAATTTATGAATAAGTTAAGCTTCAATAAGATAAATACTCTTACATAAAACGCTACTTACGAATATTAGAAGCTATTCTTATATAGAATTTATCTACAATATTACTGATTATTTTTATTGTTAATAAATAAGTAAACGTTATTACATGTGTATTAGAAGTTCTGCTATAACCTTTCGCATACTGAACTAGATTTTTTTTTTATTTGTTACTATAATGTGCATAAAATGCAAACAAATTTAATCTATTACAAATTTAAACCTTTAAATGTTTAACAACTGTATACGTTTAAAAATTTGTTTCCACATTAAAATGGTCTAAGTAAGTCCTAATGAGTCAAAGAAGACTTACTAGTTCGACTTTCAGTTGCTGCTTGAAATGTGCTTGACATGCCTGGCATTTTTACAATTGTACGCATGTAGCATTGGCATGCGCGTAAAACTGGAAATCTTGTTTTACTAACGGTGGTCGCTCTATGAATCACTTATTGTGAAAATATATCATTAAAATGCGTATTACTTTTGACTTTCTCGCTTATCTGTTGTTCGCATTTCCCTTACGTGTGAGCTCTTTCAAGAACCCTTTCCAAACAAACATGCCATTACAAAAATTGTCTTATTTCGGGTCCCCTTTACCTGCTATTATAGTTTTGAGCTATTTATTATACAGAATATATGTATTAAATATCATAAGAACACTAAAGATTTATAGGTGATTCATTGTCCAAAAGACTTTGGTTAATGATTGATTAGAATTAAATTAATTTTAATTATTGGGAAAAAATGGCAAAATTTAGAAAGTTACTCGGTAACATAATATCCACTGGAACGTCTTAATATTGATTTCTTGAGAATCATTATTCCCCATATTAATAAAAGGAAATTCGTAATAGATTTACAACAATTGATTTTAAAACAGACTTCCTCAAGTTATAATGAAATAAATGCTTAGTTGTCATTAAATAATTGGAAAAAAAAAATGGAAATTATTAGCGATATGAAAAATAATTGAATACCAGATAATTAAATTTTGTATTGAAATAATTTTTGTTCATGTAATTTCTCATTAATCTCCAAGATATCATTAAAAGTATTTTGTTTTTCAACCTTTCTTATTCAATTGAAAAAATTCCGGTTTGATCTATGCTAAAACTATCGCACGAATCTTAATGGGCTGGTTTATATGTAGATATTCTAGAATATCTTCCGATGATGAAAATATTTAGTACGACTCAATTCATGTCATTTCGTTTTTGTTAAAGGAATCCAGTAAAACATTCAAATTAATACAAAGTATGCTTAAGAAGAAAGGTAAGGTACATAAAAAATTTACTAGTTTGGAGGAATATTCGAAATAGACGATGAAGTCTAAAAGTGAAAACAATTGACATGATTGGAAAATCCTGCTTTTCAAATAGTTTACTTTTCTACTTTAATACTCAGTCAGTTCTGTTAAAGTGTCTAGATTATTTATTTTTCTAATTAGAGGAGGATCAATATTTATGTTAAATTTAAAACAATCAAGATAGTGGGAATGCATCTTTATACAATAAAAAATATTACATTTCATTTACATTTTTACGAATTTTTGATACATTTATCGCAGTGAAAAATGCAATTTTTGGTATTTGTATGTTTTAGAATTCTCATTCACGAATTTCCTCCGAAAATAATAATTAAAAAAAAAATCTTGAACTCGAAACCATCCAAGTGTTTATTTTTACTACTTTAATTTATACAAATCAATGCACAAATTTAATGTATTAAAATGTAATTAATATAATTATAAAAAAATTCATATTAAATGCTTTGCTATCACAAAATTGCCTACGTATTACATTTTGAACACTTGCACAAATATAGTTAACCAACTCTATAAAAAAAACTAAAATTATACAATTATTTATATTTTACAGAATATTTTTATGTATGTAGATTATTTACCTGTATTTGTCAAATATACTCGTCCTATTCCAAAAGCCGCAAAGTTGCTTTGTCTAAGTTGTGACTGTTAACAAGCGTTAACTAATAGGCTATTTATAAGCTGATTATTGCAATTTCTCACCCTCCACGTGTCGAATTGACTTGACTTGACTGGACTTTGAGATTTATGCTCGCGTTAGCTGCTTTATCTCACTTATCTAATTACTCTTCAGAAATCAGAAAAAAAGATAATTCTAAGAAAAACTGATTTTCTGCTGACCATTGGACCTCAACCGATTTACAAATTATGAATGAAATACTTGAACCCAAATGAAACCAGTATTTTGTTACTAATAACTATAATAATGCTTTATAACTATCTTAATTATGAGAACCGTGATTTGCGATTTTAAACTTTGTTTCGAAGTCTATTTTTTTAAATCTCCTGTTTGGTATTTTTATAAAGAGATTTGATTCGGAAAAAAAATCTTTTAGAACACAATTATTATATTTGGAACTAAATGTTTTCACCAATAATGAAAGGGCAATTATAATAAGAACAGTTGGTTGATTTTTTTAAACAAATTTTCTATATCAATAATTAAATTTTCTTTTTTATTAATAAAGTTCACTATTTAGGCATTTAAAAATTTTCTACTTTGAGTAAAAAAAAAAAAAAATCTTTAAAATAGGTAAGAATTTTATATTCTGTTATATACCAGAATATAAAATGTATATATTTTATATAAAATTTCAAGGACCTTTATTTTCAAATATTTTTATACTTTATTATTTCTATTCTGTTGAAAAAAAAAAAAATTATTTTATGTATTTCTGTTACAAAAAAAAAAAAATTTTATAAAATAGAAATTAAAATAAGTTTCAACAGATGGGCCTTATTATTTAATTTTTATATTTTGGGAGGGTTTGACATTTTTTTACTTTTCTTCTTTTTCATGTTTTGACTATTTTTGATTAAAATATAAAGAATGATCTTTTTAAACCCAGAAAAAAAATTTTCGCTTTCAAAAACAACATGAAATATTTTCTAAAATTTATTTAAAGCATATTTATTACACATATGCAAATTGAAACAAAAAAAAAAAATATGAAGACAAGAATAAAAAGTATAATATATATTTTCACAAGAAATAAAAAAATGCTATGTTATAAAGAAGAAAATTAAAATTGTCAATAAAAATTATGAAATCAACAAAAACAACAACAATGAAAATATACTTTTGATTATCAAAAGAAATAGAAATTAAAAAAATTAAACATTTATAATAAAAAGTAACCTCTAATTAAGGTTTAAAAAAAAAAAAATTTTTTAAACAAATTGCCTTCAAATAGTTGTTTTTATTACACATGCATATACATCTTCACTTATAAAAATATACAACGTATAGTCTTCGTTAAAAGATCTTTATACTTTTAGCTCATAATTTTTGCTGGTTAAAATCAATTAACTTCAATAAAAAATTAATTTTCTTATAAATAAAATATTAATCATATCTTGAATTCTGAAGGTTACAAAAATAACATTTATGAAATCAAAATAGTCGTGACATTCAAAGGAAAAGCAATGAATCTTTTGAATGAAATCTTTTTTTAAATTAATCTTTCAGTGCTCGCCTTTCTCTTTCGATTCTGCTACTTTTGATTCATGGAAATTAATCCTGAAAAGAAAAAAAAGTATCAAAACTGCATCCTTTATCTCTGCAAGCCTCCTGATTAACATGCCATGTTAAAGTCTCAACATCGACAAAAAGTCTGACATCAGTTATGATCCT
>BPLR01003652.1:0-66370 GCA_021605095.1 Caerostris extrusa | reverse complement strand
AATACTAATGAAGAGTCAGTGCTAGTCATTCTAAAATATTAATAATAATAACAAAACAGCATTTCAGCAATAAATCTGAAATAGTATTTTATTTCAAAAACTTTTCTCTTTCTGGTTTAGAATGTTATATTGCTTTCAAATACATATCGTTTAATAAAAAAGTGGAGAAATATACAGCATATTCTGCATTACCACCTCTGCATGTACTCATAATTCTTGGCAAACTTTTTTTGAAAACTTTAGCTGATTTTTAAAATTTTTTTTTAAGAATTTGACAATTACAGTATTTTCTCTATTCCAGTAATCCTGGCAGTGGCATGGATGTTTGTTAGTGAATCGGACCCCACTTTAAACTGTAGGCCCGGTGTGTTTAGACCTCGTGGGCATAAGATGATCGTAGAGCGACAAACCAAACCTCTACTCTAGAAATAGATACCATGGAGATGCATCTTTCTAATCGAAAAAATATTTTTTTATTCTTACATTCTCTCTATTCTAGTAATCCTGGCAGTGGCATGGATGTTTGTGAATCGGACTCCACTTTAAACTGTAGGTCCCGGTGTGTTTAGACCTCGTGGGCACAAGATGACCATAGAGCGACAAACCAAAACTCTACTCTAGTAATAGATACCATGGAGATGCATCTTTCTAATAGAAAAAAATATTTTCATTCTTACATTTTAGAATCTGGAGTCACAAAACCTTCACGGGCATTTATAAATTGACGCAATTTAATTTTGCTACTCATGGAATACGAATGAGAATCGAGAAGTTCACGATATCTTCTCAGAATATTCCCGCTGATGGCGGATCATTAAAACATCTTATATTTCGGAAAGAATCGGGAAATTAAGTTACGATTTAAAATAAAATTGTTTATTCGTTCATTAAAATTTAAATATGGAGCTTGATGGCCGAGCGACTCGAGCTCGGTGCCACATGTTTGGGGTACTGGCGGTGCCATGGATGCTTGTAATGTTTCGAATCTACTTTAATACTTAGTATTTATATTTCGGATTTTATTATTTTAATACTTTAATTACTTAGTTCTGGTCTAATATGACTATAGAGCGTTGGGCGTAGGGCTAACAACCATTCCCAATAAAAAGTCAGAGTCGCGGACAACCTCCAGAGTCCATCACAACCCTTTTCCCTCCTTCCATGAGACTACATGGATTCTTGAATTTATTCTAGATGTTGCTGTCTACTAAGTGGGATAAGAAACAACAAAATTTAAATATTTTTAATTTCGGAAAATTTAATACACGTAAATAGATGATAATTTTACTAAACTAGGGTCAAATTGTTTCTAGGAATTTACTACCTTCAAAAAGGTGAGTCGCATTTTGAAATTCTAAATATATTAATAAATTTTTTAAAAAATAGTCTTATTTAAAAATTGAAAGCAATTAATTAAATAATTTCGTTTTTAATTAACTACTTATATTTTAAAATCGATTTTATTGTATTTTGTGTTGTCTTCTACATAGAACGCTATACGTATTTCGTTTAAAGTATTTTATTTAGTGAAGTTTTTTTTTTTTTTAATTTTTTTTTTTAATGCAGCTCGCAAACACTCAGACAGCTGTCTTGGATGCCTTAAGGCAAGCGCTGCACAGCCGTTACTCACTTTTCATTACCCAGCGGGCGCGAATAACTTGAAGATAAGCCACGGACACGGAGTAACAATGCCCCCGCAACGCTCTTATTCGACCGGGACCTACGGTTTAAAGTGGATTCCGAACCACTACAAACATCCATGGCACCGCCAGAAGTCGAACCCGAAACCTGTGATACCGAACGCCAGCCACTCGGCCATTCACGCCTATTTAGGAAGGTAAATAGTCGTATTTCTTTTAAACTTCAAAGAAAGTAAATGCCGTAACATTTGTTTTGAAAAAAAAAAAAAATGCAATTTAGAAAACGTTCAGTACCATAATTTATAATGTATCATACGTTATTCTATATATATATATATAATGTGACATCCTTTAGAAGCCTTGATGTAGAGATTTAATGTGAAAATTGTAAGAAAATATACTATTGAGAAAATGAAAGCAAAATATATTGCTATACACTTACATGTGCTCACCTAAAAATTCACACGAAATAAATTAATTATTTTAAATCAATGGAATAAAATAATTTTCACTTCAGGTATAAAGGTTAATTATTTATTTAATTCCAAAATTGGAGAACTTCTTTTTAGCACCTCATGAGAAAAGTCAGAATTATATATTTTTTTAATATCAAAATTCTTTGGTCTTATTATATTAATACGTAAGATTTGTTTTTTTTTATCGTTATTCTGTACATTTATAAGCCGATATATTTACTGTACGAAGATAAAATTTTTTAAATGATATTCCTGTATGTGCTGCCATCTATTATTGTTTGCAGGAGTTTTAAAAATATATTTGTTCTTTAAAAATTTATATTCCTAATTTATAAATACTAATTTTTTTACATATTTAAATTTCTGTTAAAAAGTTTTTATAATTAATTATATTTTAATATGTCTAAAATCAATTTCTATTCAACAAAGAATATCATTAAAAATAAAATCTTACAGAAGTATATTCAAGTTTTTACTAAAGATATATTAACTACTTATCTGATATATAGTTATTTAATCAACAGCATTTATTACAAATAGAGTTTTATTTACACATGTTAGAAATTAAGTCTTTATATTTCACAAAAAAAAAAAAAAATAAATAAATAAATAATAATAAAAAAAAAAAATAAATAAAAACATTTACTTTCTGTACACTAAAATTGTTTTTAAAATGTGTTAGACAAGTGATTTTTTTAAACAAAATTCAATAAAAGCGAAATAATAGTGATATTATTTCCTATGAGTTGAGCTTATACGAGTACTTCGATATACTGTGACGACATATGATTTGCTATTTAGAATTACATGAAACGCTCCAATAAGAAATAATATACTTTATTCATGTAAATTATTTTTTGATTAAGTACCGTTAAGGTATTAAATTTAATTCAATACTTTGTATTTTGTTAATTAAATTCTAAAAAGATATTTACCAACCTCCTGTTATAATAAATTTTATGATAATTGAAAAATATTAAAATCATCAAGAAGTTTCTAAAATTTATATAAGATCCAATTATATTAAGATAATGTTAACAAATTCTGAAATTGTCATATTTTTTAGCTTACTTAAAAATACAACTTTGATTCGCCTAAATTTTAAATGAACTAATGATATTTAATATCTAGTATTTATTGATATAGTAATTTAAATTAACAACACCAATTCTAAAAGAAAAAAAGAAACATTAATGTTCTTTTTTGTAAGATAAATAATATGTAACATAAATAAAAAAAAAGAGAGAAATATTTGGAAGAAGCTGCATGATAAAATAAAGTGTTTCATAAAGTATTAAGTGGTTGCATAATACCGTAAAGTGGTAACGTACAGATTTTTAATGAATTCAACTTATTTATTTTTATCTTAGACATGAAATGATTTGCATGGTCTTTCGTGTGCTGACGTTATTATTTGGTATTTTATAATGAAATTTTGTTAAGCAGTAATCATGGCAACTTTTTACTTTTTACATGATTAATTTTTTTTCAAATACGAAAGCATTACCAAAAGTATAAAGATTTCTTGTAGTTGATATTTCATAATAATGAATGATGATAGTCGATATTTCATAATAATGATTTTTTTTTAAATTTTAAGAAACAAAAATTAAAAGTAAGATAGAAAATAATCGATTCGAAATGGATCTAGCCAAAACTTGAAAACTCTTGGAATTATATTAGCAAGATGGGCCTGAGTGGTCGAGTGGCTAGCGCTCTGGCGCTTGGTACTACAGGTTTCGGCTTCGAGTCCCGGTGGTGCCATGGATGTTTGCAGTGGTTGGAAATACACTTTAAGCCGTAGGTCCTAGTCTAATAGGATCGTAGAGCGTTGCGGGGGCATTGTTACTCCGTGTCCGTGGCCCCTGGGTAATGAAAAGTGAGTAACGTCTGTGTAGCGCTTGCCTTAAGGCAAAGACAGCCGTCTACGTGTGTGCGAGCTGTATTAGGAAAAAAATATGAGAAAGATGTTAACATGATTGAAATTAAAGTAACGTGATGGTATTAAATAATAAATATATTTTTACACTTTTAATGTGTAAATAAAATCATTGTAAAAAAAAAAGATATATCCTGATAATATAACAACAAACTATAATTTTAATCGCTTATAATTTTTTCGTAAATAACATTTGCTTACTATTTTAGAAAAAAAAAATAGTAAAGTTTTGTTTACGTAACTAAAAAAAATAATAAATTTATATGATTTAATATTAATCTGTCCTAATTCTTGTTAGAAAGCGAAACTATTTCATTTCTATAAAGAATTTTTTTGTACAAATATAATTAAAGTTTCATTTATATTTTTGTTTTCATAATTAATTTTCTCCTACCTAGTTTTAAGGAACATCAGAACACAATAAATAAGCATGTAAAAGGTTACATTTTCTTTATCTTGTGTAAATTTAAAATCTTTATCTTCTAGTACATTTATTTAGAAATAAAATCATACCCACAGTGAAAAAAAAATTGTTATTTTATAATTTTAGAGGTTATAAAACTACAATTGTTTTTTACTGTGGGTATAAAAATTGTAGTTTTATAATTTTAGAGATTATAAAACTACAATTGTTTTTCACTGTGGGTATGATTTTTATTTTTAATAAATGTACTAGAACATAAAGATTTTAAATTTACACTAGATAACAAGAAAATGCAACATTTTTACATATTTCTATTTAGCATAAAAATAGGGAACACTGGAACTATCATATTAATGGACCATATATTATTGATGTTTGTGGCAGTATGAATTCCTCACATATATTACGTCTGACATCTCTGATAAATGATTTCACTTGAATAATGAACTAATGCAGTATCGCAGTCATGAATGGAAAGTGTTTATTATAATATAATGTGCAGGAAATGTATTGAAATTCAGCAATGAATTACGGATTTAGCAATGAAATATCATGCTCCTAGCAGCTGTCAAATCTAGTTTTAAGTTAATCTGCTTTCTTAAATTTCATTTACTGTCAAATTTATGTTTTTTTTAAAAGTAAATTTGGCAATGCATGAGTTTAGCTTAATTTTAACAGTACAAAAAAGTTTATTTTCCAATCATTTTTTCTTTCATCTAATCTATTGTCTTAAGGACCTGATGGCAGAGTGGCTAGTGGTCTGGCGCTCTGTACCACAGGTATCGGTTTCGAATCCCGGCGATGCAATGGGTGTCTGTAGTGGTTCGGAATCCACTTTAAACCGTAGGTCCCGGTCCTAATAGGATCGTAGAGTGTTGCGGGGGCATTGTTAGTCCGCGTCCGTGGCTTATCTTCAAGTTACACGCGCCCCCTAGGTAATGCAAAGTGAGTAACGTCGGTGCAGCCCTTATAGCATAAAAGATCACGGTCTATATTGCCAGCTGCATTAGAAAGAAAAAAAATCTATTGTATTATAATGTTATTCATTTAATATATTTTTTATCAGTAACAAAAGCATCAACCTAGAATTTAATTTTTGATGGATTAATATAATAAATAAATATAATCAATTTATATATAATCCATATTGAATAGTTTTAATGTGAATGATACGCTTTTCTTTCAAGCTTAACCTTTGTTTCTGTATGCTAGTAAAATACGCAGTTAGTTATATTTAACTTAAGTTTATGGTTATTAGAATACAACATAAAATGAATTTTAATAACAAGAGTAAATAATCATTGATAAGGCTACACTCAAGAAATCATTTTTTTCATTGTTTTTTTTTTTTTTGTGATGGTTTTTACCAAAATTTTCATAAAATTTTTAATTCATTCCCCATTTTATCATTTAGCGTTTTCTTTTTCAATTCCTTCTATTAGCTCACACTCTCCCTATATATATCTTGTTCAAATTTTCAATTGTTCATAAAATACTTTTTTTATTCATCCACTCAAGTTCAAATACATTTTTTTGAACTTGCAGTGGATGACACTTGATGTTAATACAGTTTTTTCAAATATTAATTCAGTAATTGAATTGAATTAATTAATTTGTTCGTTTGGTTCTAATTTTTAATTGTCATTTTCTTTATTAAAAAAAAGAGATGCGGAAGGGATTCTCATGTATATATAAATTGCTCATTTCTTTTATACAACTTACAATCTTAATATGCTTGAATAATTTCCGATTGCACTTGAATTTGGTATTATAATATTAAAGAGGAGAAAATATTATCTTCAGAAAAATAAAGCTAATGCTTATATTTATAAATCCATATACAATAAAAAAAAAAAAAATCAATATTATTCGATTACAATGTTGCAATTAGTTTGATACTCAAACATCATTATAGATAATTTTTATGTTATATGAATTGAAATTTATGAAACTTAAACAAATCACGGATTTTTAAAATTGATTAGAATTAAATGCAGTTATGTAAAAAACTCAACTATATAACAGAAAAAATGTAGAAAATAGACTATTGAATTTACTTTCGTGGTTCATAGAAGCTCATTATCGTAAATGAGCAACCTTTGATATTTATCGACTTTTTTTTATCACAAATTGTGATTTCTTATGGCTAAAATTTGTAGATTTATCTAAATAATAGTTAATTCATTTAAAATTTATTCATAGGCTTTAATTTAGTTACTAGATTTCATAAGTTTACTTCCTCATCGATACACCGTTTTGCTCCATTTGTTATATTCATAGCGTTATCAATACTCTTTGTAATAGTATCCGCAGTTGCACAATGTTTTCGATCCTTATGGAGAGAAAAAAACCCTAACGGAATAGATACGGTAAACACCAGTATCCAAAACATCCTGTTTTCAAATTTCGCTTTGTTTATTTATTCATTTTAAATTTCGAATCTGAAATATTAAGTTTATGACCCTTCATACTCAAATACTTTCCTATGTTCCTCTTTTGATAAAATTTAGATTATAAAATTTTAATTTCAATAGCATTGTGTCATTTAAAATAAAATTAAAATAAAGAAGGTGAAAATATGCCTGCATGTTATATATCAGTTTATGATTAACAACTCTGTTACCAAAATCTTTGAAGAGATTTTACAAAAATTTTAAGCTCTGGAAGCTTTTAACCCAATGCAATCAATCAGTTACTTAATCAACTGAATTAACTTAAGATCGACGCTAATGAAAATTAAGGGTGAATGGACGAAACAAAGGCTTAAGTGATCGTTATAAAGGAATATCGGACTTGATGCACATTAGAGGTTAGATCAATTAGTTAGGGTGATGCGCTATGTTGAGAAGTTAAGTCGTTTGTATAGTTAAAGCAACTTAATTGGCCTTTATTTTTTTTATAGTAGTTCATCTATATTAATGAACAAAAAGTTCATTGAACCAACACATTTACTAAAGAATCGATTCAAGTTAATTATTTCTGTGTTATTTAAAAAGCTTTTCACTACAATTCTTAACATTATATTTGAATAATCTCGTGTTTAATAAATTTAAAAATGGTATTTTTACTTCTTTTATACAAAAAAAAAAAAAAAAAAAAGAAAAAATATTTTAAACATGTAATTTTTAGAAAAAAAAAAATTGTTAAAAGTGTTAAGTTATTTTAAAGTTTTCAAAACACCTTCAAAATAAATTTATAGAAAGAAAATAATCCATTTTAATCAGTAGTGTACATCAGCATTACCAGTCATTAATACTTTTTTAAAATTTATTCTAGAAATAATTTTTATCATTATTTTCTATGTATTGCTTTATTTCAAAATTTCAGAAAATAAAGGAAAATGTAAATTTAAAAAAAAGTTACTTTTAAAACACCAAATTTACCAGTAAAGTTAAGAAAATTTATTTGGTAGTATTTTCAAAATTATGCTTAAAAGTGGGGCATAATTATTTATCTTTTTTAATCCTCTGTTTACCACAAGTAATAATATTGTAATAAATATTGTAAAGTAATAATCAATATTGCAATATATAAAGAGAAATATTCACTAGTGTGCACGTGGTACTTAATCTGGGCATTAGACAAGTGACATTAAATTGACAAGTGTGACTTATCGCTGTTACACCAGAGTGAATATTTTAACAGACTGGCTTTTCGTATATGGCACTTTTAAGTCAGAAAGTCCTTCCAGATACCTCTATTTATTCCACTTTTTTAAAGAAATAGCACTTATATACCTGTTGCTCATAATGCACTTGCAACTTATCAGCAGTTTTTTGCTGACATAGCTTAACACTTGATTACTGACCTTTTATTCATGAGATACATAGTAACTTTTTTTTTTTTTTTTTTTGATGACCGCAACGTCCATCCGTAATGAGGGAGGCTGCTTCACCCCTCATATCTTCCTAGCAGGAGGACTGCTAGAGAGAGAAGTTGAAGATTATTGGAGCTCACTGACCCCGTCAGGTGCCTCATCTCCGGTGGTGACAAACATAAAAGAATGAAAACATTGGCAATGCCCAGAGATTAAAGGAAATCGTGTGGGTTGAAAAAGTTCAGCACTTTAAAATTTATTTTAGGTAGGCTAGAGCAGAATATTCCTAGCTCTTTTAAAATTAGAGTTCGGTTCATATTGTTCGATCTCTTGAATGGCCAGATGTTGGTGGTTGTCAATATTATTGAAGAATATTTCTGAAAGTTTTCTCCAGTACTCCTGGAGAGGAATCAATGAGATAGCTCTTTGAATATTAGCGTTTCTCACGAACCAGTTGGCATTCGTTATTTGTCGTCATTTTGTTGAGCTTCCAAGATTTTAGTATTATAATTAGCAGCATAGGCCCATACCGGGCAAGCATAGGTGAGTAGAGGACGGAGCATAGAGGTGAAAATCAGAAGTTTATTATGTCTGCTCATGCTCGAATTTCTTGCTATAAAGGGATGGAGTCTTCTAATGTTTCTTCTGTATTTTTGTTTGACATAGTTAAAATGAAAATTCCAATTTAGATGTTTATGAAGATAAATTCCAAGATATGTGCTAGAGGTTTAGTTTTTTTTTCTTATAAAGTAAAAGTCATTGACATCGCCATGCCTTTTATCTCTCAGATAGACGACAGCAGATTCGTATGTATTTTTGATCAATTTGACTTAATTTTTGCTTTGTAGTTACTTTTTGTGGTTTTTATTTTAAATTTTCAAGTTTTAAATAATATAGCCACCACTAGTTTTTCCCTTTTTAGCTTTAAAAAAAAAAAAAAAAAAAAAAAAAAAAAAAAAAAAAAAAACCTAATTTTTTTCATTTTTGATTTGGAACAATATCGCACCATGTATCCCAGAGATACAACGGCAGCATTTGTGTAGTTATTTTTTCATTTTTGATTAATACGAATTGCTCGGAATATTCTTTCTAGTCATTTACTCCTGTTTCTCTGAAATAGTAGTGTAAAAATTGATATATCATGGTTTTTATGTCATGAATCTCACAGATGCGATGGCAGCAATGACATAAGATTTTTGAGGTCAGTAATTGAGTGTTGAGTATGCTTGGATGGAAAAAAATACTTGAAATGTCGATATACAGTAAAAATTTTTTGACGACCACAACGTCCATGAATATGAATTTCCAAAAAAAAGTGTAAAGAATTTTGGACAAAGTTTTCAAAATTTTTTTAAAGTTATTGGACAAAGTATTAAATCAACAAGAACATTCATTCAAATTATAAAGATTTAAAATATGATCAAAGTGTGAGTACAAAATTTCAGCATGAAATTTTAATTTTAAAAAATGAATTATTATATTAAAAAATATTTGGAGATACAATTATATCTAAATACATAATTATCATACATTATATCATAATTTTACTACCCTTTGACTAGAGAATTGTTTTCATACTTGTTCAGAACCCATGATTGCATAGTGGTATATGATATATCTGTTGGCCCATGATATGCCTATAAGTATTTTTCCCTGCACCGTTAGTGCTACTAACTCCAAATCACCGCCAATTGTGACTTCAGCTGTATAAAACTACAGCTCATTTGAGGGCGGAATGTAGATCTGTTGTTTTCTCAGATGAGATCCCTTTCTGTCTAGCTGCCATTGATGACCATTATGTTGGTTAGAAAGAGACCAGGTGAAGGCTTGGAGCTATCTACGTCTGCGTCATAAATATACAGGATTCATCTATGGTCACGTCATAAAAGCGCATACTGGACCAAAATTGAACTGATTGTATATGGTCACATTTCAGGAGGTATTTTCCAACAAGATAATACTTCTTAAGACAGAAAGAGCACAAAATCTGGCGATTGAAAAAAAGACCGAATAAGTATTGCCATTTTTATCACAATTCCAGTTGGTATTTTTGAACAGGATAATTAAACTAAATAATTCCTATTGAAATATTCAAGTCAGATGTTTTCTACCTTCGGTGCTTTTTACTAATTCTTATGAATACACTTCATCTTCTTCTTTGGAGCACTGCCGCATGGTAACCCAAGGCCCTCAGCCTACTGGCAGATTATTAAAACATTATCGAAACACAATATTGAGAAATAGATTTGTGTGTTTGCTTAATATCTATTTTTTACTTGATCATATGGATAAGTTTCTTATAAAAAAACTCAACCCTACAAAATTAGCTGCGTTAATGATACAGAATCCAAACAAGTCAAATTGGATTTAATCATCTGAACAGCTTGTAAAAAATGGCTGTATTTTGGCTTGAAATAATATGGAACCGAAGAAAAATTCTTTCTTTTAAATACAAGTTTTGTATACATGCAAAAAGGAAAAAAAAAATATTCCGGCAAGTGATAAAGATAAGCTAAGTATAATTTTACGGTTCTTAAATTAGCCTTTTATCAGTGATTTAGTTGGAAAAAAAAATACCTGAAAGCACCATCAAAACAGTTTCTTAAAGATTCTCTGTCAGCATTTTGTAGACTTGATTACTAGAGTTTTTTTAATGCTACCTTCCCTGCTTCATTCCTAAAATCTTCTTGTGGAATGATATGGCGAGATTATTATGGAGGGAATGAGAAGGATTGAAAATGAAAGTGAGAAAAGATGAGATGGGAAAAACGAGAGAAATCCAAATATTTTTCGGAACTCCGTTCTGTGTATTCCTGTCCGACTAAATCATTGCCTTTTTCATTTTAGGGAATAAAAAAATTATAACCTCTTGAAATAAATTAATTTAGGAAACTGTATTATGCATGATACAATGTTGTTGATTAGAAACTTTTAAAATAAAATTGCTTATAACGTTATACATTATCTAAATCTGTAATAATATTGTAGGATGTCTTGTATACATGAGATACTAGTAAGTCTAGATCACAAGTTTTCCATTGAAGTCAGATCTCTTCAAGTAATGCATGAATAAAATCCTTTTGTGGTAAAACTGAAGAGTATATTGGGCCTTCGAATATAATTTATTTTAAAACTAAGGAACGCTTAGAAACCAAAGAAGTTCAGCTCTTTAACTGATATTTGGTGACCGATTTCAGCTGAAATCTGAGTTTCAGCATAAGTTATCTCATTCTGTCAAAGAATATGGAAGGTGCCTTATCATCAATGATTCAAGAAACAACAATGAAGCAGATAAAGGAAGCAAGGTGGTATTCTATAAAGATAGATAAATGTACCGATGTCTCAGTGGAACTAAGACCCGTTATTTATGTTAAATTTGCTTATAAAAGTTAAGGTTTAGTGTAGATTGAAGAGGTTTCACCCAAACAATTTTGTGTCTCTGTTGTGCAGACATTAGAAACATTAGGCATTCGTTATTTTTTGGCTACTGATGGTACATCGGTGATGACAGAAATTAAGGGCGTTGTGGTTTTGTAAAAACGCAATGCCCATCTACTTAAGTACATTGTTTTTACTAATAGGCTATCACTTGCATCCACCCAAGAAATTGTAGAATTTCCTTAATTGATAAAATATCAAGATATTTTGAAACAGTGTATTCCTAATTTGGAAAGTCCACAATTAACACAAAAGCGATAACAGCAAGCTCAAAATATTATAAATCAAACTAGCAAGAAAAGGCTTAAGTTATCTAGCAACTAGATAGTCGTCCCTAGGCAAAAGTGTTCTGAATAATGACTCTAATTGGTCAGCCCTTGTTATTCCTTTGACTGAAGATAAATGCCCTATGTCTCAAGGGCTACTGAAACAAATGTCATCTTTCATGTTTCTTGCCACTACTGCAATGCTTAATGATGTTATGTTTTTAAATTTTCTGGAGTTTAGGGTTCTGATTTCGACAAGCTTTTTCTCAGGCAAAATGGAATCGCCAAAGGGCGATAAAAGTTTCATCTCGGCATTTTTTCGGTAATCTCTTTTTATGATTGATATCATAACTGTTTGTGTTTTTTAATTTGTTAACCTTGTTTTTTATTATTGATATCATATCTGTTATCCTTGACCAGTGTACTCGTGCTCTTGTGATAAGTTCAAAACCCAAATTTTTTTAAAAAAGTATATATTTAATTTTGTATAAATATGATTAAATGTTGTATCACTTAAAAATGTACCGTTATTGAACCCAACATGCTTTTTTCGTTAAAATGTTTTTCTCCACTTTAGCTTTTTTGCTAAGATTTTTGATTGATTTTTCTGTAGAGAAACATTTTGCCATGACCAGTCTTTCACTCATCGAGGCATCGAACACGTATGGTATATTATTAGGCGAAAAATCACCCACAATTAGCACGGACCGTTGCTGATTTGACTGACAGATTGTACTAGGCATGGAATTGTATCCCAAAAATGGCATTTGGCACCTGAACGACATAATGCATGTGAATACAAAATCGTAATGCCTGTGGCAGTTATTAATGTGCTACCGCTTCACATTTGAAAAGGGTCTTCTCGTGTATTCATTAGTCGCGACTTTGAAACTTCAACTGAAAAATATGTTACCTAAACAAAGGCTTTGCCTAAATTTCATTCTTCTAAGCAAATTTCTTCCTAATGCTCGGATTTCATTTTCCACCCGTGTATAATATAATACATTCAAACATATGAAACAAATTATTTCACTTTTATAATTGTAATACAATTTTCTTACGAGTGTAAACAAGAGCAATATTAAATAAAAGTCGGAATAAAAATTCATTCTCAATTTCAATTTTAATTAAATTAAAAAATGTTGATGAAATAACAAATTGACATTGGGGAATTGACTATTCTTTGTGAAAATTCTTCAGTCCATCGATAGTTATGCTCAACAATAAAAAAGAATTCCTTTCCAACATCAACATGTCCTATTACATGAAGAGAAAGATTTCATATTTAAGAAAAATATTGAGATTCTTAAAATTCACAATGTGATGTGTGTTGTTCCTCAGGTGTCCTTAGAAATGTGTACTTTATCATCTTTTATATCATGATAATTATAAATGCAAACATCTTTATCATTATCCAAATTGTTACATTAATTTCATTAGTTGAATTTTATGTTTAAATGAAAAAATTGACATTCTTAGGATTCACAATACGATGTGTGTTGTTCCATAAGTGCCCCCATATACACATATACACAAATATCCATTTACATATATATATATATATATGTGTGTGTGTGTGTGTGTGTGTGTGTGTGTGGGTGTGTATGTGTAAAGGACACAAAACCCAAAGGAGGACAAACAAGGAACGAGTTAGGGACACGCCTTATTTTGCACGCTGAACGATGTTACCGGTATTCGTTGCATGCGAACTGTATATAAAAATAATCATAGTATTCGAAATACAAAAATTTTGAAGTGTCTGCATTCAAATTTCCCAAATAAAAAAATACAAATTTTAATCAATGAGCAGGTTACCCATAATATTTAGGATTTAATGTAAGAATACTCGTACATATAGTAGCAATCTTAAAAAAAAATACTAAAAAAACTATAAAATTCCAAACAATTTTTTTCTTGAAACATCTTATTTTCGCTTTGAAATAAAATTCGTTTTGCTTTCAGAAGACGATCTTTCAGAACAACGCTACATTATTTTTTTATTTAAATTAATTATTTTTACTAAATTATTTGATAATTAATCAATTGTTTTGTTAGTAAATATTGCGTATAAAAGAGCTCGTGGACAAAAAAGTGAAGGAGATTTAAATTTCAGTGAAAATGTTCAAAGTTGAAAGTAATTAAGGACATGAATAATCCCGCTTTTTCAAATCATACCCATACGCACATGAGCTGCAGCAACGAAACAGAAAATCATTTAATGAATTTAAAAATCAAAAGATTGAACGCAAATTCTACATTGACGGATATAAAAAACACACAGAAATTTGTACAAAATATACATTGACAAATATTGAAAAGAATTTGTTAGTAAATTCGAAAATCCGATATAAATTAGTAATTTCTAATAAAGTTAATTATAACATTCCGAGGATACCTTTATCAAAGAATACGCATTCTCAAGACATAATAAATCCTGTTATTAAGATGACAGAATATAACTCATATATACACAGTCCAGTCACATTAATATGACCACCACCTACTTTCGATGTCAACGTAAAATAACCAATCACAAAAGGCAGGTGGCAGCACATTGCAGTGGAGTGTATATAGAGGATGTCCTAGGGCATCGGAAAGCATTTCAATCGTTAATTACCTTGATCGAATTGCAATCGGTCCGCTCTGCCAAAGGTGGTTATTCTGGCTTTTGACAGGGGGTCACATTAATGTGACTGGACTGTGTATATATATATATATGGAAATAGAAGGAAGGAAATAAATTAAAAAATCATATTCAGAAGTGCAAATGTGATTAAGTGAATTAAAAAAAAAAAAATATTTGAATTTTTCATATAACAGAAACTATATATTAAAACATTTTTATTTGTCATTCCTTTAGTATATTAAGTGAATGTACTCTTAAATCTTTATTACTTTGGGAAACGTAATTTAATTTTGCTTAACTACTAACTGTCAGCGTTTAACTACTACCCTGTCAGCTTTGCTGTGACACAGTCTGGTAAAATGGAGGAAAAAAAAAAGCACACGTTTCTAATATATTTAATTTCACAATGCTTGTACGTAGTACAATATTTTTTGTTATTCCATTATCTGTGCGGATATAGAGTTTGTCTGGTTTGTTGACTCTAGAACAAGCAATATATAACTCTCTATGTGAGAGACAGTCTGGGTCTAGATCTAAACCGTACAATTCTAATAATTGTCCCTGACACGATCGAATTAGGAATTGCAATCTCTTAATTTGAAATGATATATCTATTGGAATCATACTACTGTGCCCCAAAAGTAAGACCAATTTTTTTTTCAAAAACTCTTTATTTATTCTTCCAAATTTATTTCATCGCCTTTAAGGTAATTCCCCTCACTTATGCCAACTTTTTCCAATCCTCAATGTATGTTAAAAAGTCATCTACAATGATGGACTTCAAAGTGCGCGTCGATTCACGCTGAATCTCTTCAATCGACTCAAAACGCTGTTCCGAGAAGTGGTCTTTTTAGTTTAGAGAATAGCCAGAAGTCGCACGGAGTGAATACGGTGGTTGTGGAAAGATTTGGGTTTCATTTTTGGCGTAAAAGTCACGAAGAATCAATGAATTGTTGCTTCTACGATGTTTCTCATAAAATGTTTTAATGCAATCCGCGATATTTCATAACATGATAACTGGCACGCCTATTATCGATTGCAGTAGTTTGCTTGAGAATTCCAGCTCTCCTCGTTTTCTACTCAACTGATTTTCTACTACATTCCATGTGTAATACTTCCGAATACAGCAATATTTTAGCAAACTCGTCTTTTTGCCATAATGTGAAGAAAATTGTTGACGTTGCAGCCGGTGGATTCATGCTTATTTGTTGTACATTTGCAACTGTGAAATAAAGGTGTTATCCATTTTCTAGATATACTGTGAACAACAGTTGGACTTCGTTCATGTATGTGAAATTAAAATAAAATCACCATACAGAGCTTCATTGCTGTCTATGTCCAGCCTGATACTTTATGATTTCATAGAAATGTATGACAACATTTCTATCACTTCTTTCTGGTTGCACTCGAAAAATTGCTATGTCACTGCCTTTATTCAAATAATTACAAATGTATTTGATCAATTTTACGGAGTTACTGTATTCCATGTCTATGTGCGCTTTGTACGTTTTTGATAGCAAATGCGAATATGGAAAATCCCACCGTCTACTTTGATGTCACAATTTGGCATTTGCATGGTTGTTAATTTACAGCCATCTTCTGCTTATCTTCGTCTTTATAAGGGACATCCATCGTTTTCTGTAACTTTGTATACTAATGCTCGAGGATATCCCTTAAAAAATGTGAGTCTTACATGCATGGTGAATTAGGATTCAGTGTACTGAAGGTCCAAGTATCTTATTTTCATCCCAACTTCATGTAAATCCTTATCGAAATCAGCTTCGGGTGTTTCAGCACATATTATATACCGATTTTTAAAAGGGATTTTGATTTAGAGACAGCTTAGTATATGTGAATCTAACAATCCTCTCTTTTGCCATTTCTGAGTAAATCCCTCAGTTCATAGACACAACACTTTATGCTTTATCAAGAAATGCATCAGCTATTTCAGCTTTTGTCTGAAAATACGTGCTGTGAAATCATGCCTATCCACAGGAGATTGCCCAAGAAGAAGAGTTGTTGTACATCATCCCAAGCTGGATTGTATGTAAATGCAGTGAATAAGTCTGGACGACCGTGGAAGCGAACACACGCAATTGCATCTTGACTTCCAATTGCGTACTCATGCATATAATTTGGATTACCTATATCTGAAGATGACAAAATCATTAGTCTTCCAAAGTTATTTCCAATGTCTTCCAACATTTATAAATGAGAATATGAGCTCAAATGAACGTATCCTTCAGACCGCAGCCTGGTCTGATTGAAACAGATGAATATCAGACATACTGTTTCGATTTTTGCATACATATATGCGATGTACTGATGAAACGACTGACTGCATTTTAAAATGTCTTCATTCTCTCGAATCATTAATCTCTATGAATAATAGTTCATTATGCTGCATTTCTTATTTGTTTCTTCGCCACTGACTGCATTTATGGTCTTAAAGTTGAAGTGATATCCATAGCAGTACCATCTCAAAAAATGTTGAAATAACAGATGGAGCTCCCATTGCAGTAAAATATTTAGCATAGTCTGTGTTGCTTTTATGACTAACAGATGGCGTTGGTTTTCAAAGTAGATAAAAGCATGCATATTATTCAAATACAATGTTGTGTCCAAAATTTCAAAGCAATCGGTAATTTAAGATTTTAAAGAAATAATAATTTACATTTTAATTTATATAGATTTTTTGTAAATTGAACGAGAAATAAGCATCAATTAAAATGTAATTCAAATAATTTATTTAAATATAATTTAAACATTTTAAAGAACTAATAAATTATTTATATATTAATGAAAATTTTAAGGTAAGTTTATTGTTAAAAATTTTCATTTTGTTTAATGTTTTTGTTAATTGGAATTAAAAATTAAAAAAATATTGAAAAATAATTCCAGACAAGTAAAATATTTTTTTCTTGAAAACAATTTGCCGACACATTGTCGAACATTCATAACAATTTTTTTCTTCTGTATAAAATAATCAAGTATAATACTGTATAATTTTAATTATATTTGTTTAACTAATCGAAAGTGAAAGATCTGAAATTCCTTTTCAGAAATAATAGTTCATGTTTTTATTCTAAAATAATTTCTTTATAAGATTTTGACGTGTTGCATCAGCTTGAATAAAATATTTTTTTTAAAAATTTTAATTTTTCTAATATAACTATTATCTGATGATTGCAAAGCTAATTATATTGAAAAGCTCTTGAAAATACATATAATATTGATATTTATTTTGTAAGTTTATTTCAATTTATGCTTCGTTGCTTTGTCTTCTTTATTCTAGAGTTTTCTTGCTGGCTTTGTCGAAATATTTTATACGTTAATAAAAAAGAAGACATAATTATACGAGTTAAAAATAAGACACCAACAAAACTCAGAGTTAGGAATTTTGAAAATATAAATTAATGACATAAACAGATAAAATAAATATATTAATAAAATTTTCTAGGTGATAAAACCATAAATAAACTCACGTATTTAATTTAAGTTCTTTTAATAAGCGGCTTTTAATAACTTATTTTAATAAGCTAATTAAAGAGAAAAGCTGAACAGGATAGACTGTTTTTTAATTAAAAATATATTACTTGGCACAAAATAAATTTTACCTAATTTAGAAGGATGGAAAAACCACGATATTGCAGTTGTTCCAGTCAAATAAAAACTTTGTGGCCTAAGTTTTCAGTAGATATGCTTCAGTAAACCAATAATTGAATTACCTTTTTGGTTTTCATTATTTTAGTCTAGACAGACTGATAAAGCTGAAATAGAACTTTCTTTGATGTTGTCTAGCAGCCAAGCAGTGTTTAGTAAAAATGAAAAACAATTGTAAAGCAGTTAAATTGAGTTAAATTCTTTAATTTATGGCTTACTTTACACATGAAATTACCATTACTTATAAATTAAATATAAAAAAAATATCAATCCGAAATGTTTCGATATTATTTCTTGCTATTACAGTATTTAAAGAAATTTTAATCATAAATTTTATTTAAGTATAACAAATTTCAACACAATTTGTAATAGTTTTTCATTTTTCTTGTTACTTGTTATAAATTTTGTTGAAAATTTATAAAATGTAAAATTTTTTTATAAAAATCTAAAACAATAAAAATAAAGCAATGCGTAATTTATGATGTGATAAGGAAACATAGTAAATAATTACGTTTGCAGAATTTTTATTCCTTGAAATTTATTGAAATTTGATTAAAAAAAAATATGGAACAAAAAATACAGCACAAAAAAAAAAGGTTACTTTCCGTTTTATGCCTTGAAAATACAATTGAAATATGGCAAAAAAAAAAAGAATTCAATGATCATGATGTCGTAGGATGGAGGCAAGTAGTGTTAAAACCATAGAGTAGCAATAAAAACATTACTGCTCTATGACCGATAAGCCATATGTGATCCTAGTAGAATGCTATAATTTTATTGAATCATCATTGATCTCAAGAGCAGTATGAATCCTGATGTGGGAGAGGAAGGAAGAACCACATTGGGTAAGTTAAAATTACTCATTGCTAAATCTTTTGAAATTTTGAAAAATGATCGGTATAAAAATGCATGCATTAAAATCATAAATGGCACCATACCAAAACACTCGTATTGCCATTTGCAGGCGAAAAAAAAATTATATTAAAAATGCTACCAGTAAGATTTAAGCGTGTAATATCAATGTTGATTCGCAAATTTTGGAAAACTGTCTGTAATATTATACATTTTTTTTTAAAGAACAGATAAATCCCTGGAGAACACATAACACCAATCGCCATCAACAGAATTTTAATGAAGTGTTGCTCTCGTTGCGATAGAGAAAATTTACAGAATGAAGTTGAGATGAAACGTGACCGCACCACTTCTACAAAATTATTACAAATTATTAATTATTGAAAAATACGAATTAATAAATTGTTAGAATTAAAATTATTAGTTATTAAATTGCTAAAAATAAAATTACTAATTATTAAAAGTATTAATTATTACAAATTATTAATTCTTAAAAATATTAATTATTAAAAGTTATTAATTATTAGAAAATCATTAAAAATGTTCCAAATGACAAAACGTACGAATAATTATAAAACATCATTCAACAGAAATTCTAGAAATCTTGGATTCTGAGGAAAATTGGTACCTAAAGGAAATTCAGCTTCACCTTGAGAAAGTTTCACCACTCGAGACTTGCTGTCATAAGGTTTATCCTCGAATGTGGATAAATTGCATAAAATTAACAAATTTACACATCTATTTGAACATTTACAAAATTGGAGACTTATGGTAATATGTAGGTACTTCACGTTTCTTGGATATAAACATAGAGCAAATGAATATCGAAATTGTGTACAATATTCAAATGTTGTGTAGCGCATACAAGTGAAGACTGTTACAAAAATATATTTTGTGCTAGCTGTATACATAAAATTATAATGAAGTATTTAGTAATCATAAATCATCCTATAAAGGTTTTTATCAGGAAATTAACAATTTCAAAAACTTGCTATGAATAAAGACAAAATGAAATTGAAGAAAAGAAAAAAAATTTTAAATAGTCCACTTAAACTTGCATAGATTCAAAACTGCAACACAATAACTAATTTTAAACATGGAAACATAATTTACGAATTTACTAAATGTTTACTAATTTAATAAATTCTATAGAATGTATTCTGATATTCTGTCTGATGTTCCATGCTGGTGTCTTTCTGATTCTGCATTATTTTTTATTCACATGATTGAATTTGAAATGAAATCCCCTCCCCCTATTCCTTGTTAAAGTTTTCTGGATAAACTTGAATGCCAAAAAGGCATACTGGAAGCATTTTGTATAATAGTTGTTGCAACGTTCTCTTCCTTTCTGAAATTCTTAATAGTTAATCTGACTCTTGCTGTTTTACTTAACTTATTGTACACATACCGATAAGCAGATTTAATAGAAGTGTTTTCTTCAGTGACAAATAGGAAATATTAGCAATTTTATTTAATTTTTTATATACATAGGATAATTAAAATATAATGAAAACTTACAGATTTCTGGACCAACAAAAATATGATGCAACAATGAAAAAAAAATTAATTTAACTAACACACACAATATGTCGATACAACAGACGCCATCGAACAGGACATGGAAATTAATGTTCCAAAATCTTATTTTAAAAGACTTTTAAAGACAAGACCAATAATTTTGGCATTCACTTTACTATACATCCAGTGCCATCCATGCCATAGTACATTCCATGCCATCATCCAGTGTCTCTATTATGAAGGAGTTCCCTTTATTCCCTAAAGATTTAACTCTCATCATTTTTATACTAATTTCAGAATCATCCAGTTTATGACAGGACTTGGCAATTTAATGCCTAACTAAGCAGATTTAAATTATGTTCAACTGATCTTTTACAGTTTCAATTACCACAGAAAAATATGCTATCTTTACAACAATAATAGAAAGCAGTCAAACAACAATAGCAAAATACAAAATAAAAGTCTTCAGCCAGATTCATTACTAAATTAAATGTTTGCAAAAATTTTATTCTTTTATATACTAAAAACATTATTTTGTCTTTTTTTTTTTTTTAATTTAGAATAAATTTTACAGCAAAATTTGGTAAGTATTAAAGGTAGAAAAAAATTTGCAACTCTCCCTTTTACTTAACAAAGTAAGCTCAAAAATTAGTCTTCAAGAAAAGTTTATCTTGGTATAAATTAAATTCTTAAAAATATAGGTACTATTTAAATTTCCATTTGTTTCACTCAATTGTTTTAAAAGAAAATTATACAATTTTTCAACCGGTTATTGTGAATTTTAGCTGTGTAAGTTACCATTGAACTATGAGTTTATACACACCAATTTGATTGCAGTAAAAACTCCAGTAAAGATTAATGCTCATGAGAAAAAAAGATCTGCACTTCTAAAACGTTTTACATTTGTCTGATGCAATATTACAGTTGAGCTGAGATCTCATAAAATGATGTCTCCTCCCTCAAGACACGCAGGGAGTGAAACTGTAGAACGTATTCGAGAAGAAAGCATCTACCATTTTCAACAAGATTGCTTGGAGAAAACCTCTGAACTGATTTTGCAAATGCATCTCAAATCTGTAGAGCCGTCAAGCCCCAAATGACAGGGCATCATCCATTCAAGGAGTTCTTTGCTCTTTTCTCTAAAGCGTTTCGTTTAAAATAGCGGGGAGGAACTTTTTTTTTTTCTACAGGGAGATTTCTTTAAACCTTATTTGCAACCTTTGTTCTACACATTGTGAAATTGTTTTTGTAAGGAGTTTATGTATTTTTTTTTAAATTTAAACATTCATCTTTTTAAATATTTCATATTTTTTCCGGAAAAAATAAGGAGGAAAACAACGAATATTTCTCTTTATTTTTGCTTTGGACCTTTAAGAAATCAGGCTAAAAAATGGAAATCAAATATAAAAATTAGAGAATAATTTCAAGTTGTTTTTAATAAAAATTAAACAAAAATTGAATTATTAAAAAAAAATCTTAGCATTAAACACAAAATACATAATATTGCACACAATATTTACAAAAAGGTTTTTTCCATCCTATTTTTCTTCTTTTGCTGATCATCCATGATTTAAAACTGAAATTCTTATTTATACGGATGCCTGATAGTTTGTAAAAAGGGGATTGAAAAATGAAACACGGAAAAAGATGTGTATGTGGATTTCAATTATATACTAAAATATCTCATCATAGATGACCAACCAATCGGAAGTCAGCGACATTAGATTTTACAATTTGGTGGAAACCCAGAAGAAAAACAAAAACCCTGTAGCAGAAAAGACATCGAACTTGCAAATAATACTGTCGGATAACCCAGTAGAATATGGTTCAGATTCTTTCGAAAGGAATTCGGAAAATCCTATTTATATTAAATATAATTTCATTTATTTGTAAAAAAAAACAATTTGTTTAGACGAGATTATTTTTTATAACTAGTAGTTATACGAAAGTCAAAGGAATATTGTTCATGCATAAAAACAATTGCGTGTGCTGAAAGGATAAAGAATAATCTTTATACAATGAAGAATTTGTTTACAATGTGAAAGGTTGAATACTCTGTATTTTATTTGAAAAAATGAATTATTAACGGAAAAAATATTTGCTTTATTGTCAATTAATTTTAATTAAAATAAATATTTTTCTTTTAGTTTTTCGTATTATTTATTTCATAAAATTATCCTCAAAAAATATATTTCTTCATTCAAAATAAAATGAATAAATCTAGTTTAAATAAACTGATAACATGAAAGTCGCGTGCTTTGTACTAAAATTAGAACATATTTTAAAAGAAACGAAAATATTTGGAAAACAAAGTAACTAAAAATGTGGTTTATTTATTATATTATACGTATTTATTCATTACCCATTAATTATTTCCATTATTAATTTTAAAAATTTAAAAATTTGTTTTATATTAAGAAACAACCTTATTAACAGCTAACTACAACAACAACATCAACTTTCAGCAATTTGCCCTCCTACAAGTAAAACTACTATTCATTTGCACATTAACTTTAGTATATAAATCTATACAATTGTTAATCACAACATGTATAGATAAATAGATATTCATAAATACTAATTGAAAAATTCTTAAATATAAATGTATCATTTTTATTCCCATAAGGCATTTAAAAATGGCTCTAATAAATAAATAAATAAAATACAATAAAATATTACGCGTAAATATCCAATCTGTCCAGTGTGTATACATGACACGGTTGATAATTTAATTCGGCTTCCTTACATTTTAATACCAATTCTGATATAATCTATAATGACTTTTAATCTATTTTCTACCAATTCTGATATAATCTATAATGACTTTTAATCTATTTTCTACCAATTCTGATATAATCTATAATGACTTTTAATCTATTTTCTACCAATTCTGATATAATCTATAATTACCTTTAATCTATTATCCACCAATGATGCATAAATGCAAAAAAAAAAGAAATGCTTTCTACCTGTATGAAAAAGAATGAAATAAAATTGTTTTATTAAACTTCACATTTAACTCAAATCATGTTTGTAGGATTGTGGTGTTAATGAGTAAATAAAGATAGTTCAAACAAAGAACACAAACAGGAAACAACACGGTAAACAAATGTGTTTTTTTTTCAGATAATAAATCGTCTTTAAATCCCAGAGGCGTATTTTAGAAAGGCTATCAATGTTGATGATTTTAACCTACCAGAAACCATTTCCTAGAGTAAAGAAAAATATTTCATTTTCCATCTTATTTAAAGGTATAAACTTATTCTAGATTTTCGAAAGAAATTATCGTTAATAAATCTATAATAGAAATAAAATTTAGTAATTTAGTTAAAAAAGAAATACTTGCAGACTAAAAGAATTAACTAATTTGCACATAAAAGAATTTATGTATTGATTTTAACTCATACAGTTTTATGGAGTAACTTTTCTGTTCAATATACATTTGAAATAATCTTTTTTAATAAATTTATAATGCATAATTTTTTAAATGATAAAAATCCTGTTAGTTTATGAAATGCTTTTTTAAATTTAAAAGCTCATTAATATGAACAGATACATGTTATATTTCTTCTGCTTTTTCATTGGAGCAAAAGCCCTGAGGCCGTCTGCCTACTGGTAAAATTCGAAATAAGCTATGTTTTCTTAACGGTGTAGGATTGTAGGATGCCCAACGCTCTACAATCGTATTAGACTCTGGGCCTACGGTTTAAATAGATGTTATACTAATAAAATAAAAATATGGCAAAAAATTACGAAATTAAATACAAAAAATTAAGCAATAAAATAAAAAGAACAAAATTAGTATGTTAAATTTAGTATTAAAAGAAAAAAAAATTTTATTAAAAAAATAAGTTGGTGAATATATATAAAATCTTGTTTAACAAACATTTTATACGATTTAAAATTTAAAAAAGACGAATAAGATACATTTAAATCAATTATTGCATTTTGCTTAATACCGAGGAAGAAAAACATTAAAAAAAAAAATTGGATTTCATAAATTTTTAACGTGCCAAATTGAAATGAAACATTTGGAATTTATCTTGCAGATATATTTACAAAATCAAAAGCATCAGTAAGAACACTTAAAAACATTAATTTAAAATTCGTTTACAGAACTATATGTACTTAAAATTCCCGTTTATTTTATTATAAACTGATACAGTAAAATGGAATAGTTACTTCAAAAATTCAACTAAAAGAATTGCTAATTAATACGTTCAAAGTAAAATAACATGATGTTAAAATAATATTTTTAAAAATTTATATTAAATTCCAAAGCGAAGAAATAAAATTTACACCTGATATCATAAAATTCTTCAACAAAGCAACGTTAAAATACGATTAATAATCGTCATCGTTCGAAAAGATTAAGCGCATTTATTCCCAATCGATACATGTTAACTTTTAAAACATAATGAACAACAAAAACTCCGATTGATTTTTAGGTCACGCAAAACAAATGAATTCTCAGAGCAGATATTAAATAGCAATAATGTAATCGAAATGAGATATCGAAGAAATATCGATCTCCAATTGATCGATATTTCGATTTTAATAGCACTAAAAATAATGTGTTTTACAACAGATGGCGTCCCACATAGTTAATTTCTTTTGTTTCTCTTGTTCTTGTTGCCACTCCGTCTTTATCATCTGCATAGCTATTTGCAAAACAAAAAATATCGATTGGTTTTTTGGAAGTAGAATAAAGAAAGAGATAAAGGAAAATTGATTTGTTGAAGCAAATTCGACATTTGTGCAACATTAAAGTTGTATGGAAACATTGTATTATGTGACAAGATTTATACGTCCTTTATGGTTATTTAATGGATGTAAATTAAAAGATTTTAAATATTATGAGCGAATTATTACACACCTGCACACATCTCATGCATGTATTTATATATTTATATCTGTATCTATATAAATACACTCACACACACACAGATATATTTATATTTCTGCATATAAGTCGATCCTTGCATAACCCGAGTGTAAAAATATACCAAACAGTATACTCGTATATAAGCCGGAAGGAAAAATATTCGGGCAATATTTAATATTTAAGGTATTCTATTATTACTTGTGGTATACGTTTAGTGCTTTAATCACATTTCTCCAACATCAGGTTTTTCGTTTTGGCAACGACGCTACAAACCAACAATATTAACAATTTCGAAAATAAATCTCATTTTCATAAAAAGAATCTTTCATTTAATTTAAAATTACTTTTTCAATAGTTTAAGAAATATAATCTGAAGAAATTAAAACGTAATATAAATTAGCAATAGTTGGCGATGTTTCACTTTCGCCCAGTTAACGGAAAATTACCTACCTATATTAACCGTGGTTCCACATACGCAACCATGTTTCCTCCTATGCAATGCAAGAGCGCCCCTTGCGTCGTACAGAAGAAATCGTCAGTTGGCTTCGAGACTCTTGTTAGAGAGGACGTACGGCAAAACAGGCGCTGCCGTTAGTTACGAGCTCTCATCCCGAGAGTTAGAAGTGGAATGCTTCCTCAAATGTATAATTAGATGTTTTAAATGAGATATATGTTGTGTATTATATGTAGTGCGTCATGCTCGTGCGCTTGTAAAAATAAAATTGTGTATTGTTAAACGTGAGTTTCAATTTGATCACACCCAGATTGACCTGCACAAACAAACTGACAATCTACTACACCTACGTTTATTGCAAGATTAGTGTATCCGTATATAACCCGACCCCTATACTATAGCTTTAAAAATTATAAAAATTATCGGCTTATATACTTATGTACAAAATTACCAACAGCACTACATAAAGATATATAATTGTATATTAATTTTAATAGAATCTATCAGATTTAATCCATTTTATTATAATTTTAAACATTTAAAATAAGTAAAAAATACACATAAATAATTACTTTCTTGTTATTGAAATAGTATACATATTACTGCTTTTCTTCATTCGCTTTTGGAAAACATGCATTTAAACAATGTGCTGTAAAATTAAGCATATGAATACAATGTATTATTTTATCGCATTTATAAAGAAAGAGACAGATTTTTAGACTTCTGTAATTAACATTTTAGACAAAAGTTTTCTTGTTGTACGCGTAAACGTGGTACAAACGAAATGGGTTATAAAAGATTCATTAATTTATTTTTATTAAATGGAGTAAACACTATGATTCAAGCAATATCTTCAAAGATTTATTAAATATATTCTAGATAATAATCTTATTTTTCATGACTGCAATTAAAATTTTGCCGAAAACCGCGAATCAGTAGCTTGTTGCAGCCTTTGATAGCTTTATTTTATTTCTGATATTCAGTATCATTGAGGTATATTCATATTCTGCAAATATGAAACGACAGGGTAACTGAAAACAAAAGTTAACATAATATGTTATGTGTTCGTTTATGTTTTCTTTTATGAATTGTTAACTACAAAGTGTGATTAAATATGGTTTTGGTTTCTTCAAAATAATATTAGTACTTCTGAAAAATTTTTATTCCATTATTGGAATGAATTATTCTTTTCAAACTAAACAACAATTGTAGTAGTTTTATTTTTATAGCATCTTTTGTTTGAAAGAACATTCAGTAAAATTTATAATTCATGCTAATATTAGTTTAAATACTTTGGGGGATATTTGCATTTTTAAGATTTTCTATTATAGATAATTTGTTATAGAAATTTTATACGAATCACAAAATTATTAAACTCTCTCTAACAGCAAAAATTGCTAAAACCTTTAAAAATAGATAACGAAATTCTAATTTCAATCCTATTTTCAACTTCTAATATGAATTCAATATATTTTTATCTCATTGTATCTATATTATCACGTATGTAATGGCATTATTTTTTTTGAGTTAGATGATTACATAATTCTGTGAAGGTTATCATAATATTCAGCCTTTTTTATTGCTTTATAACTAAAATAACAATTCAACATCACATAAATTCAACAAAATTATTTTCTAGAATTATTGGGATATATAATATCAATGCTTCATATCTGTAAATATGTCACTTTACTAATACAATTCTAATTCTTTAGGCAATTATATGTAAGAAAAACAATTTTAACTGTGGTAGTATAGTAGCATATTTATATATTTCAATGAATGGATCAATTAAAACGAATATTTACATTTAAAAAAAACGTAAATTACAAATAAAAACGTAAAATCCCACATCTTAAATAAATATTTGTGTAATATTAATATTTATAGATGGAAAAGTATTTATTGAATGTATTATCAAATAATGTAAAAAACATTAAAGCATCTTTAAACAATATATATATATATATATATATATATATATATATATGAATAAAACGTTCAATATCTTAAATATTTAAAAACAATGTATTATCTTTATTATTTAAATATTCATTACCTAAATCGACGATTATCAGATAGACATTTATTTTTAAAGTTCTTATAATTCAGCAGGAAAGGTTAAATCGTTAAGAAAAAAATTGCAAGTAAATATCTGCAAGGACAAAAGAAAAGAACAATCTTTCTGCTATAATTTTTCATAAAGAACCTTAAAAAACGTGTAAAAGTATTAACTATTTATCATATAAATGTTCGCAACATGTTTCTTAAAAAAGCCAAGAATTTCATAACTTATGATTATTTCATTTTTTTTTTCTTCCTCCTTACTGAAAGTAGAAGATTATGGAAAAAAGAAATCGAGAATTAAAAAAAAAAAAAAAAGAATGTGTTCTCTCTCATTCGATTTAATTCTTCGCGTAAAAGAGCAAGAAAAAAAAAAAGTCCTAAGTAATGTTCAATTAAACAAATTCCACACCCTTGATTTGAAGTGTAGTTTTTTCACATTTCCAGCGACGAAAATGTAATGAAAAGGAGTGATAAAAAAACGAATGTGAAATATGAGAGAAATAGGGTGGTTAGAAAAAAAAAAAAAAAAAAAAAAAAAACTATGCCCTAAACGGGAGAAAAATGACGTCATTCTTGGAGCATTAGCGTCATAAACGAATGATAATAAGGATTTCCTAATATTTTAAAGCAGATATCGTTAGTAATCCAATATTTTTATATAACGATGAATTTAGGTCGCACATTTTGTTCACTTATGATTTAGTATTGGTTTACAAACCATGAAAGAAAATCAGTAAACGGATGTAATTCTTATACTTAATTCTAAATCAAATTTATGTTAAAAGATTTAAGGTTTGGTTTGCGTCACTACGGTGCTTTTTTGCGTAATTTGTTGACCGGGACCTACAGTTTAACGTGGATTCCGAACCACTAACAAACATCCATGCCATCGCCCGAATTCGCACCTGAAATCTGCAGTATAAATACCAGGGCGCTAGCCTATTGGCTATCAGGTCACTTTGCATTAAAAGAAAAAAATCAATAAAAGTATTTTTGAAAAAATTCAAAAACATCATGCTTTATGCCAATGCTTCATATCTGTAAATATGCCCTTTTACTATTACAATTCTAATTCTTATTATGTGTCCTTTAATCAATTATATGTAGAAAAACAATTATAATTGTGGTAGAATAGTAGAATATTTATACATGTCAATGAATGGATCAATTAAAAAGAATATTTACATTAAAAAAATTACAAATAACAACATAAAACACCTATATCTTAATTATTTATGTAATATTTGCTTCTGGAGAAATATTTATTGAATGTATTATGAAATAATGTATAAAAAAACATTAAAGCATCTTAAAACAACATATATATATATATATTTGCATAAAACGCTTAATATCTTAAAGATTATTTAAAAACAATGTATTATTTCACATCCTTAATGGGCATTACAATAATTTAAATATTCATTAGTAAATCGACGATTATCAGATAGACATTAATTTTTAAAGTTCTTATAACTCCGCAGAAAGGTTAAATCGTTAAGAAAAAAAAAAATTGCATGTAAATATCTGTAAGGACAAAAAAAAAGAACAATCTTTCTGCAATAATTTTTCATAAAGAACCTTAAAAACCTGTCGTAAAAGTATTAACCATTTATCATATAAATGTTCGCAACATGTTTCTTAAAAAAGCCAAGAATTTCATAACTTATGATTATTTCATTTTTTTTTCTTCTTCTTCTTCATCCTTACTAAAAGTAGAAGATTATGGAAAAAAAAAAAAAAATCAAGAATAAAAAAAAAAAAGAACGTGTTCTCTCTCATTCGATTTAATTCTTCGCGTAAAAGAACAAGAAAAAAAAAGTCAAAGTAATGTTCAATTAAACAAATTCCACACCCTTGATTTGAAGTTTAGTTTTTCACATTTCCAGCGACGAAAATGTAATGAAAAGAAGTGACAAAAAAAAAAAAAAACGAATGTGAAACATGAGAGAAATAGGGTGGTTAGAAAAAAAAAAAAAAAAAAAAAACTATGTCCTAAACGGGAGAAAAATGACGTCATTCTTGGAGCATTAACGTCATAAACGAATGATAATAAGGATTTCCTAATATTTTAAAGCAGGTATCGTTAGTAATCCAATATTTTTATATAACGAGGAATTTAGGTCGTACATTTTGTTCACTTATGATGTAGTATTGGCTTACAAACTGTGAAAGAAAATCAATAAACGGATGTAATTCTTATATTTAATTCTAAATCTAATTTATATTATATTAAGATTGAAGGTTTGGTTTGTCGCCCAACGGTAATGATGTTCGTATGGAAGACAATTTAAATTTAATTCAGATCAAGTCGTATATTATAATCAATTGGCCTACCCCTGAAGATGTGATGTTTGGTTTGTCGCTCTACGGCCATTTTTTGCACACTTTAGACTAATAAGACCTGGACCTACAGTTTAACGAGCATTCCGAACCACTAACAAACATCTATGTCACCGCCAGGATTCAAATCTGAAATCTGCAGTACCAAAGAGCTAGCCTATTGGCCCTCAGGTCACTTTACATTAAAAGAAAAAAATCAATAAAAGTATTTTTGAAATAATTTAAAAACATTATGCTTTATGTATATTAAAAACCTACACACAAATAGTTCTTTCAGGTTCTAAAAATTTCAATTTATTTTGTAAAAGATTATTTTGATTAAGTAAGAAAACAATTCTTATATTTCACTTTATGTTGCATTAAATTATACGACATTCTATGAGAAATTGCATTAATATTCAATATTAATATAAAATATTCAGAATAACTTTTAATTTAATTTCATAATCAGAATAACTTTACTTTTAATTTTCCTTTATTACCCTACGAGTTTCAGTAAAATAAATTAACTATAACTAAGATTTTAGCTTAATAATGTTTTCATTCATGTACTATTTTAAGTAAAAGCCTTTTTTCAATTATATACAGTTCAATTAACCACTAATTTAATCATTAAGATTATAATTGCAAATACTAATTAACAGTTTATCCATTTGTAATTGGATATAATAATTAGCAATCATTAAGTAAAAACAATGATTAAATAAAAATTTACGACTTCGTAGAATTTTGAAAAACCATCTATTTGAATTTTTCTTAAAAGTATCTCAATTATTTTTTTTTTTTCTTGACTAATATTACTCATACTACTATATGCATTTTTTTTTTTTTACCAAATCTATGTATTATTACAATTAATTAATTAATTAATTGCATTAATACATAGAAGTATTGAAGTAGAAATGCATAAATGTATACAGCAATTTAAGTATATAAATTAATAAAATTAATTATATTAAAAGCAATAAAAATCGACTTTTATATTTTCAAATAAAAAGCTTGCCTAGTCTATTTATAATTTGCATATAAAAATAATGCTTATTTAGAAATTATTTTTCTAATTAAAGTTTTTTTTTTAGATTTATTTCTAATTAAATATTACTTTTTTTCTAAAATTTAATGAAATTCAATTAATTATTTGCTCTAATTATTTCAAAAGATTGTTGTGATATATTTTAATTAATATGTATAAAACCGAAATGAATTCTGATGAGATTACAACATGAGATGGTAAACATCTGGAACACCATTACTGAAAATCTACACTTTGTAAGGAAATAATTCAATTGCATTGTGTTAAACAATAGAGAGTTACTTCGTTCAGATTTAATGATTTCAATTGAATCAACTGTAAAATTTTTAAATATATTAACCTCATTAACATATACGAAGTAAATTTCAAAACGGGGGATAACATAATTTGGAAGCTTTATCATTATGCATTTGATTATTTTAACTGATTTGCCAAGCCAAAATATTCTGTTATATTCAACTCTATTCCTTTTATTTCATTACTGCAAATCATTAAAAACCAAAATTTGCTTTTTAAAAACGACATTTGAAATATAAACTGAATGAAATGCTGGCATAGTTTAAATAACATTTTCTTATTTGGTCTCTATTCTTTATGCTTTGAAAGACTGATAAGAAAAAGTAGTTTTAAAATATTTAATTAAAATTCCTTTTAAATGGAAGAAATAATTGATTCTAAATTATTATGAAATAGAGATCAGAAAAAACATCACATAATTAAAATAGATCTTTAAATAATTTTTATTTGTCTCTACATTCATCACAATATTATCAATAACTTATACCACTAAAACTCATTTTAATTCCTGATTTTACTTTTTTTATTTCTTATTGCTTGCTAATATTTCATATTTCATATTTATATATCTATGAATATTAAACAAATTATTTTTCTTTCATAGAATTTGATACACGTATCTTTTAATTACTGCATAAATGTTACAGGCATTTTAAAAATAAAATATCATTAAATGATGCATAATTTTTCTGTGGCAATTGAAAATAAATTTGTGACTTACTACAGGTAAATAAAAGTACCAATTGAATCACCCTCAAATAAAGTCTACATTTACATATTTACTGTTACATATTTATTTTAAAAAGTAATAATATAATTTTTGAGGTCAATAAATAAGACATTTAATTTTCTTAAAATAATTATATGGTATCATATATTTCAATTAAAAATAAAAATTAATTGTAATATTTATTTAGATAAAAGTATTTATTACATATAAATATGGAAGTATCAAAAGTAATTACATGCATTTAATTTCTTTGTTGAAAGATAATCTCTGTGAGTTGCAAAATCTATTTAATTTTTGCAATTTTTATTTTCGCACAGCATAAACTGGCAAATAACTTCAGTGATATATTGTTAAATTAGTGTGTTTCGGAGTTCCAATTTCGTAATTTATCATGCTGTTAAACCATCTCTCATTACTTTCAGAACATCAATCAACATCAAATTTGATGTTTGTGCACTTAAATTTTACCGAAAAATACTCATACTTTACTGTCGAGGTCTGGTTAACTTTCTTTAATTGCCAGTTGTAGGTTGATGGAATGATAATATTTCACTTTTTACGTTGAAAAATGAAATGGTATCAGCCTAAATTGGTTACCTTTTTGGTTAATTGCATAAATGTGTCTACAGACACATATATGCAATTAACCAAAAATTACTCAAAAGATTTAATCCTAATATGCACCTAAGATAAATTAATATGAAAAGATTTATAATCTTCCAATAGTTATATTCAATCATATGTTATTGCAATTGTCAAATGAATAATTATGCATTTAAAAATAACCAACTACTTTTACAACACAATTTTAAATAGTATGTTATGTATCGTGTTTCAGCATCTTATTTAAAATTGCTTTTTGTTAAAATTATTTTCTCAAAAAATAAACTAAACTATTTTAAAGATATATATTGCATGAAATAATTTTGAAAAATATTAATCTTTAAAGTAAATTTACAGTTATTAGCATAGTTAATAATTAAGTCATTCTTTTTTTTTTTTTAGAACTATCCTATGTTGCTAAAAATATTACAGTTGGGTTTCGTTAAGAAACATCTTTAAACATACTGTTTCAGTGAATGATAAAATTTATCGAATATTTAAAAATAAGTATGAAATAAGTAAAAAATAAGTTTTCTAAAGTAAAATAAGTTTTCTAAAAATAAATGTTTCTAATTATTAAGTTTATTGAAATTTTATTACAAAAGAAATGTATAAACCTTATCTTTATAAGCATATGTAAGATATAATCATTAAAAAAATGTTTTCCTTTTTGTTTTTGAATTTTAATTTTTAACTGTATATTAATTTTAGCAAAATGCTACATATTTAAATTAATGTTTTTTTTTTTCCAGTAGGAAATTTTTTACTGTCGAATTTGTGTGAAATAATATTTATTTTAACAAAATGGCGTATCAGAATTACGCAAATTCAAATAACAGCCTTAAAATAATTTAATTGTATAATATATTAGCTATACTTTTGAAATGATGGTATAAAAAATAAATTTATGGTTATGTTTTAAAAATTTAAACTTCTACACTTCTCAATAAAGATAGGGAAAAAAATATTTTTTTTCTCTGAAATACATTCTACCAGAATTTATTTTTTGAATTTATATGTTTATTTTATAATCATGAATCCAACTTTTCATAATGTGAAATAAAAAAATAGAGTAAAAAGTTATTTGAATTTCATATGATTATTTTTGATCTTGGTAAAGAATCTTATATTAAAGAAAATATGCTTTTATATAGTTTTAAATAATTCATGTCTAAGTTTTTCTCAAAGATCTGTTTAGTCTGGTAAAACTGAATTAGTAGAAATTCAAATTTTTCTAATTCCTGATGTGATTTATTCTTCTTTACACGGAACTGGTTTTCTTGAGGTAACGATGATAAAAATCCCCAATATATTTTCTTTTCAATCAAAATTTAATATTCAACAGAATTTGTTTGAAAGAAGTTCTGTATATTTTAGAAACCCTACTGCCATTCAAGAATTAGTGACTGGCTTTTGTAAAAAAATATTTTAATATTTATTTTTCTTTAAAAGTAGGAAAAAAATCTGAAGTTTCTTCTATATAAATGTAGATGGATATTTTTCGAGTTATAAGACTTCTTTGCGTGATCTCGAGTTGTTGTCTACGAAAATGTTTTTGATGTTTGAGTTATGACTGTTTTTATATAATTTATCTTAAGTATATTTTGACGATATATCAAACAAGATGTAGATATTTTTCTACATCTTGTTTTTTTACTGTCGAATTTGTGTGAAATAATATTCATTTTAACAAAATGGCTTATCAGAATTACGCAAATTCAAATAACAGCCTTAAAATAATTTAATTGTATGATATATTAGCTATACTTTTGAAATGATGGTATAAAAAAATAAACATATGGTTATGTTTTAAAAATTTAAACTTCTTATTTATGTACTTCATTGTTTTGTACATAAATGTTGCGAAAAAATTTTATCAATTGACTTTTTTCTATTACTGTGCATTTTTATTTAAATAAATGGAATTAATTCAAAAGTTCACAGGATTAGTTTAAAAATGAAGTTTTTTAACAATGAACAGGCAGAAAGATAATTTTTGACAGTGTTTATAGTTAAGGAAAAATAATAAAAATATTGAAAAAAATATTATTGTTAAGGAAAAATAATGAAAAACATATTATTTATGAATTTTTCATTAAAAATGCAATGTAGCATTTTAACTTTAACTGTAACTTTAAGTTAACTGCCACACCCATCACCTCTGAGAAATCGCCAGTCCATAGACAGACTACCAAAAATCTGTTTTCTGTCAGCCATGTTAGTTGGTTATAAATGTATTCCTTATAAAAAATACTTGTATTTTTATGTTAACATGGCTTATTTTAATATAATTATTGTAAAATGCTATTGTAAATGTAAACTTAAATAAATAAAGTGAGATTTAAATTTATGTATCTTTTAACCTTGATTCATGTATTTCAATTGCAAATTTTACAAACTTAGCTTGGCTTTCCAACGTGGTACCAATTTCCAATCCAACCGAATTCCACTTTAACATCTCTCAGTTATCGATCAGTAGGTTTTTCCCGATATCTTCAGTGACATCGATTATTTTAGGATGGTTCCATGGACAATCCTGATCAAATGAATATTCATTCCAAAAGAATGGTTGTTGAATTACTTCTGCAGCAATTTTCCAGCCCTTGCCTAAATTAAAGAAGCTACACCTAGTAAGATATCATTAATGAATTTAATTCATAAAGTATAATTTAAATTGTCAATTCTTTTTTAAATTAAAGGTTCTTTTGTTCTACTTTGGCTTAGAATTTGATTAATTCCGATTTGAAATGATTCGTTCTTTTATTTATTGGTTCAATGCCAAAAACATTCGTTCTTGGAGAAATGCCAAAAAGTTAGTTTTCGGCTCAATGTCAAAAATTTAAAGAATAATTATCAACGGTCATTTACTATCTATTTGTTGAAGTTTTTAGTTCTTTGTTTCCAAGAAGTCATAAAAAAGTGAAATTAGCAAATTTATGGAAGAAATTTTCTTTTTCAGGAATTGAATAAAATTAGAATCGTGTGTGTTTAATGTTTCGCATATCTGTGTAATATCTTCACAAAAATACTAAAAATAAAAAAAAAAATTAAACAAATTTTATATGAAATTTTGCATAAAATGTAATGTTTTTTTTTTATATTTGTCAGTATTATTAAACTTTTGTCAGTTGTATTAAACTTTTATTAAAACATTACTATAAACATTTTGATTTTTCGAATGCTATTATGAATTGTTTTTTTTTAAATGAATACCAAATTACAGATTGTTTTATATTTCGCTTTTTTAAGAGTAAAATTCATTTAATTTTTGTTCTACGATTACTTGTTATCAAATATAATTTCGCTCTAGCGAAATTTGTATTAAATACAAAATTTAAATCGTATAGAAATATTTGTTTAATAAATGTTAAAAATGATAGATTGTTATTAATCTCATTTATACTTTTTATTTTTCTTGTATCTTTATATTATTACCCATGGATATCCAATGGGTATTCTTTTCGGTAACGACCTGAAATGATGTCCGATCCGAAATAAAGTTATGCCAAAAAGGAAACAATGAAAATTGGAAACAATGTTGACAACAATGGAAGACAATGTTAAAGCGCATGATCGTGAAAGGAAAAGAATAGCCCATTCGAAGCCCGAAACTCGTGTCCGCCAAAATGCCCTTCAACGGGAGCTTCGAGCTCTCAAGCATCAACAGGCTATCAACCCTCACGATGACAATATTAAACACACGAAATGTGTTCAAACTCCTTCTCTTTACTCTCCCTCCTGTTTTTGTCCTCTCAAGGATACTTTTAATTCGCCCTCTTCAGTTACTCCTTCCTGCGCCCATTGCTTCTTGAACAATACTCATTCCGATTTAAACAACTACTCTCATGAGAAATAGTGGCTCAAAGTCGAAGAACGTTTCTTTAAATCAAATTGCAATAATTTTCTCTGTCGACTTGTATGAAGCTGACTTTTGTAAAACGTGCAGCGATCATATTCGTAAACGCAACGTTCCAAATCTTGCAGCCAATTATGGCTTTCGATATCCTGAGCAACCCTCCTGTTTGTCTGAGTTGAATGTCTTGGAAGAGCGTCTCGTTGCTCTTCGTATCCCTTTCATGCAAATACGAGAGCTTGGTCGGAATCGTCAATATGGTATCAAGGGATCCGTTACGAACGTTCCTAACGACTTGCACAAATCGGTCGACTGTCTTCCTCGCAATGTAAACGATTCAGCCACTATCTACGTGAAATTGAAGAAACGTCTCTCTTTCAAATCGCACTTTATGTATCAACGCGTTAATCCCAATCATGTTTACAATGCGGCTTTGTATCTAATGAACAAGCCTTTATACCAATCACAAAACGTTAATATCGATTTGGAATGGCTCGGAAAATTTCGAATAGAATCGTTTCCTGAAGCTTCAAATGCTTTCGCTGACCTGAATCCTGTCTCTTCGGAAGAGAACGATGAGTCTGATATAGACGACGATGATTATGACGACCCATTCGTAAATTCCGCTTCAGCCGAAACGGTCATTAATAAACTCAATACCAACATTGATGCTGGATTGGCATTAGCACATCGTGAAGACCAAATGCCTTTGTCAGTATTGTTTGATGATCTTGCAGAAGAGTTCTCTTACCCAAGAATTTACTGTGGTGATATGCGTCATTTTACGAGAAAGAAACCCCCCACCTACTCAGAGATTGTTAAATCTGAATTGAGACGTTATGATCATCGAGGTGCTACACCTCAAAAAATTTTGTACAGCCATCAAAAATATTTACGTAAACTTCTTTTTAAGTAGTATACAAATTTGTCTTCGAAACAAAATTCCTACCGATTCCTCTTTGACCGCGCAATAAGTTCAAGACCAACAATGTTTACGTCAAGTCTTTTACAAAAATCAGGCATACAAGTTCATGAAGACAATCAAATGCAGTCCAGCTCACTGGGAAAACGAAAAAAATCGCGTGTGTGCTCAAATCCGACAATTTGGTATGCCAACACTCTTTTGACATTGTCTGCTGCCATTTCATGTACCAATAATGCAAATACAAAAAATGCAAACACCAAAAATGCAGATACCCATGGGTAAACTGTACATCGGCATTATACGATTACAATTTTTTATATATATATTTTTTTGTGTTTTTATTTTTCTCTCTTTTCAAGATTTTAGTATTGTGAAATATATTATTTGTTAATAAATTTACTGCATAATAAGAATTTAATTTTTTTGTTGTGATATGCCATCACATTTGCAGAGTTATTGTAAATGGACATTTTTTTAAAATCATAGAAAATGATAATTTTTAACAAAGAATTAAATGCTTTCAAATATTTTAAGAGCACAAATTGTTAAATGATAAGAACAACTTTGGATATAAATTCGTATTATTTATTAATATTGTATTACAGGTTTAGGAAATTGCTATTATCTCAATTTCATTTTTCTTGTATCGTTATGGTATATTATTTTTCTCTCTTTTCAAGATTTTAGTATTGTGAAATAAAAGGACCCTCCTGTTAAATCCAGTAACTATTATCAGTTTCAGATTTATATAAAATCCATTACATTAAATCATGTCTCTCTTTGTCAAAGATAAAAGCAAATATGAATCTATACAATGACCTAGGTATTCAGCTTATTGACGATATGATGGTTGTAAAGAAAAATGATCTCTTCGTCAAGTTGTGTCATATGATGCTGCCTTTTTGCAGAGAACACACGATTGATAGATATCTATGACAAAGAACTCTCCAAAAAAAAAAAAAAAAAACGTCTCTTTGAAGAGCAGAAATTGGAGATTATGCCTGAATAAAAATCTGGGAAACATAAATAGTACTGAAGATATCAACATAAGATTCAACAATCAAATGAGGATGCCCCGATTTAGAAAGGAGGAAGGTATGTCTCTATAATTTACGTTATGTATATGCCAGTTAAAAATCATACTAAATCACTTCCTGATCTGCGAGTAGCCTATTCGATCAGTAATCTTCCTGTGAAAGTTAGAGAACCAGAAACAAAAGTCCACAACTTTTATTATGTAAAATCGGGTTAATTTAGTTCTCAAAGATTTACACCGAAAAATATGTAATTGTCTTATCGAAGTGCAAGCCATCAGAAAGCTTATGAAAAGAGTTTTCATTTGAATTGCAGATATACATTGACTTTTACTTAGATAAATTGGAGATGAACACTTTAAAAAAAATCTAACGAATTTAAGGATTTCGGAACAGATGAAGAAAAGATATAGGTCTGAATACAAAAATCATCTTTTTTACAAAAGGTCAGACAGATCTTAATGAATCACTTCAATTACCAGAATGATTTGATAACTACGACAATTTGAAGCGAAGGACAAAACATAAGCATTTCAGGATCATACGAAGAAACAATTCCTTCCAGTCATTCCCAGGCGTATACAATTTTCCAATCATCCTATCGCATATACCAGTTATCCCCAGAGCCAATTTTAAATATGGTAAACATTTTATTGACATAAACGAATTGTTAAACAACTATTTTTAGTTCTTGCTTATCACAAAGGAAACCCATTTGTGATCTTGCAATAAGGCACTTTACTAGAACATCCTCTACCCCTTAGGCAATTCAGAAGACCAGTCAGCCTTATTCTACCTATACTGCACTTTCTTCGCTTAATGCTATTGTATATTAACAACATTGGAACACCCAAGCTTCTTATGCTTCTATGTTTTAATCCATGGCTGCTAAGATATTCTCAAGATATTATGAGAGTGGAGGATTATTTCTGAAGTAAGTGCATGGCATTCGCAATCCTGCACAATGCAGTACGGTAAAAATCAGAAAGTTAATTATGTTTATAATAACCCAATTCTCATAAATATTAGGGGTCATTGTAAGTGAATCAGTGAAAAACTGGTATAAGCATAATTCAATAAATTATGTTAAAATAAATCTCTCAAAAAAGTAAATTATAATACAAACAACTTTCTTTTGCTTGTCTTCCAGAAATTATAGAAATGAGCAACAAAACATTAAAATATAATTTTTTTGTTTTTCTAGTTATGAGATCATCACCAACAGTATTTAAAAGTGCGGAATTACCTGCAGTGTATTCACAGTGCACCTACAATTATTTGTAGGATTTTAAATGCACTCGATTTCAAAAATTTGAGTACCACTGCTTTAGACAGTCCACGGTTGCGTGTTTCTGCTTTGAACAAAATGCAGCACCGAGACACGATAATACATAGTAAACACTTCTGGGATTTAATACTTGAAACTAGGTATGCTATTGCGGGCTTCTGCTTTAGAATCATATATGGATCGTCTATTTCAGGAAAAACTTTGTTTTTCCGAAAAGAAATAACATGATTGCCTGCGTGAATCAAATGTGTATTTCCTTTGGTTCTGTTTCTTTTATTTCATAATATCTCTGATTTCGTTTGAGAGTTCTGAAAAGCGCTTCAGGTATGGAGTTTTTCAGAAAACAGTTGTCATTCTGTAGGACAGACGTCAAGATTACATTATCAACCATACTACAAATTTCTGAGAAATGTGGTATAATAATTAAAAGTCTGAAAAAAATTAAAGATAAAATAGTGCAAAATAACGAACCTTAAATTTATTTATTTTTGAGTTTATGAGCCTGAAGTGTCCTAGAAATTTCTACAATGTTTGGGCATATAATTGAAAGGAAAACTCTCATTTTTTTCTTCAATACATTGAAGATTTCATCTTTTTCACACTTAGTGATGAGAGCAGAAAATCCCAATTCACATAAATATAACGTTGAAAATTTCTACCACTCCATCTTCTGAATTGCAAGTGTCTTTACAGAATTATGTGTTAGGATGTCCTGCTTAGCAAGACTATCCTGATCATTCAAATCCGTCCCAAACACTTCACAATCCCTGGAGAGACTTTAACCTGGCAATATAACTTTAACTGCAACTTTAATTTAGTTGTCAAATCCTCTGCTGGATGAGCCAATTACTTTCAAGACAATCGCAAAAAACTATCAGAGATCTTTTTTCTCCGTCATCCATGCTGATTGGTTTATAAATCTATTAGTTTATTTCTATCTTAACTTGTCTCCTTATATTTATACTGTTGTTCAATTGTTTAATTGCAACTGTAAATTCTTGTCAGTAAAGTTAGATTAGAATTTATGTAATGTTTCGCTCCAGTTTCTTTACTTTAATTACACATATTTTTACAAAAACAATACATTAATCAATTACTTATTATTCGCTATAAAAATAGAAAGAACATAACAAAAAAAAAAAAAAATCGTATGTTCGTATCTTTAAATATAAAATATATAAAAATAGATAAATCATAAATTATTTTTCCATATGAATGTTACTGAAAATGCCTTTAGCAACTATAATATTCAAATTAGCGTTGTTTAAATTTAATATACCCGCATAAATACAAATTTAAACATTAATTCCTAATTGCAAATTAACTCTCAAATACAAATCTCATAAATTTTGATTTTAACATACTTTACACTATTTACACAAATATAATTATATTATGCAAATAAATGTGCATGTTTAAATGAAATGTAGATATCATTGTTATTATCAGCAGTACAAATTAAATTCTCTCTATTATCATAATAAATAATTTATGAATATATGTTACATTAATTATTATGATCGAAACGAGTCCTTATACCAGGCAGTAATTTTTACTTATTTTTTATGCATTTTACAAAAAACGCTACTTAACTTCTCGATTTGAAATTTGACATAGTGATATATGTTAAGTGTAGTATTTTTTTCTCACGGGAAGAGTTTTGGCGTTTCATTCCCAGGGTGGAGGATTGTATGCTATTTGTCAAGTATATAATAACAACCCATCACTCAAATTTGACAGCAGACAAGCAGTATTGTGGGTAGGCTATATTACATGCAATTAGTGTTTTGTACTAAGGAGAACAACCTGCCACTCAAATCTGATAGCAGATATCCAGTATCATGTATAATGAGACTCAGGAAAGTAGCGGATGCCTGTGAGACCTTCACAGTTCGAAATAATTACAGACTGAATTTGGACTATACTTTGAGTTGTTGAATCCATGATTGGTGATGGATCAAGAGCCGAGAAATGTCTACTCAATGAGAAGTGAGGGAAGCGGACCCTCGCCCCCTTTTGATAGATTCTGATAAAAGGAAAGTTTTGGTGAAGAAAGAGATAAAGTTCTGCGATGAGTTGACTGGTAGTGTTGTTTTTCTGAAGTGACTGAATTGGCCGGAACTTCCGCCTGTTTCTAAAGTGAACCTCTTGTGGAACATTATGTGATTTAAATTAGCTTATTTGCAAATTTGACGAGCTATCTGATGATAGTTTCGATATTCAAACTTTTGAATTATTTCCTTTTTTATTCAAGGTATTTATAAAAAGCTACAATAGTTTGAATTCTTTACTTTTTAGTGCTAATAACTGGTCGTATAAATGTATTGTCCTGTTTACAATTGGTCTGCGCATGTTCTACTATTTTATCTGGCATTGAATCTTGAGTAGAATAATGCGCAACATTTTGAGATTAATAAAGGGAGCTAAGGTGAATTTGGAGGTATGATGGCCGAGTGAGATTAGGGTTCAGTATCAGCAGTGCCATGGATGTTTGCAGTGGTTCAAAAATCCACTTTAAAAACCGTAAGTCCAGGTGTAGTATGACTGTGCAGCGTTGGACATAGAGCTGGCAACCCTACTTCATAAAAGAAACATCTCATGTTTCTGTCAGTGGGCACACAGCCTTTTTGTTCACCATATGGCTGTTGCGCTGTTGAAGAAAGTGAACTTAAAGAAGAAGAAAGTGAACTTAAAATTTATAAACATTCAAATATGAGTTTGCTATCTATTCTTTGTATGATCATGTACGATCAACTGTTTGAAAAATCCTTTCACTAAATTTGAAAAGACAAATGAAAAATTTAAATTCTAGCATTGTGTCTGGAGATGTTGGTTTTAAATTCCCATAATTCCGAAAGTTTCGATTCAATAGTCACCCCGATTTGAAGCTATCGTTATAAAATGATGAATAACTTCATCAATAGTCAATAAAGTTAATAAAGGAAAATAACTTTTGTAATAAAATCTTGTTATGTTGAGTTAAAATTAATTTTAATATATTTCTCTTTTCAAAAACAGCGATTATATTTAATTGATCACTCCATTCAATATTAAATTATACAATATAATTTAATATTGAATGAATTCTGATCTATCAGCATATTTTATACTTAGTTATATGACTTCATACTCTATTTGAATATTACTAATTATGTTATTTTAACATAGACATTTTTTTATTTTTCTTACACTTTTAAAAACCTGTTACACTTCAATAAAATAAATCAGTCTATTGCAGCGTTTCACACCTTATCCTTTAAAAGAAAACATAATATTTCAAAGTATTTTGGCCATCATTGTATACTTCTTCGTCATCCCACTTACTAGTTGAAAATTTTCAAGTTTTTGTAATAATAATTATAAATAACACTTTAAAACATATATCTTATTCTATATATAAAAATGTTAAGTGCACTTAACGTTATCGCTAAATAAATAAGTATGTTTGGGTGATGTGAATAGCTCGTTACTTCTTTTATTCCACATGGGTTTAAAAGATATTTTAGAGCTTTTTATTTTAGAGAAAACATTTCCTTTGAAAAATTGCGCAAAAATAAAAACATGTTTTAGAAATTTACTAAAGTTTTACTCACTTAATTATTTAGAGAGATAGATAAAAAAATTAGATAATTAGAGAAATAGTTAAAAATAATTACCCTTAATAAGATATTTTTAAAAAGATAATTTACCGTTAATTATAACCAACCAGTACAAAAATAACATTACAATTTCGTAAAATACTATATAAATTGAGTGAATGAAGAAAATATGAAATTTAAATTATTTACTAACAATTAAAACGAAATAATTAAATTTAATAAAACGTCATTATTAATTGAGTTAAATATTTTTTATATATATTTCAAATGAAAGAAGTATTTGTGAGTACAGGTAAAAATTATGTTTATTCATATACAGCAAATATTACCTAATTTGTTATGTTGGTTTCTGAAAGTCAAAAGAAAATTACAAAAATTACGATTACACGGTCAGAATTGATTGAATTGTGTTGACATATTTTGTAGACATATTGTCTAGACGTAAATTTATTATCTATATTAAATTTTTGCATTGTTACGTTATATTTTTGTCTAGAATTGTATTAATTTATAACGTGTTTTAACTTTAATTTATCTTTATGCGTATAAATAAATAAATAAAATTGCCAATAGATATCACTGAGGAAAGTAATAAAAATTCTTCAAACTTCGTCGATCTGGGTGGTCTGCATCATAAAGGAAGAAAAAGTGCAATTCAATAGCTTTACCCTGTGGGGTCTTAATGGACACAATTTTCTAATTAGCATTCCTCCCTCCAATTCCTCTTAGTTGATAAAAAACATGTGCCGCAATGGCAGTCACTTTAAAAGTCGTAAAATTTAGGATAAAATTATGACTTAACAGCTCTAAACTGGATCTTTACAGTATGTCAGCCATGAGATTATGTTTTGATGGGACTAATTTATTGAGACAAAGGAAAAGGTAGTATAAATTGAAGGAGTTCCAAGGTTGAGAGTTTCTCAGTACACCTCCTATTGCTTAATTAATTAATTTTAAAATCACATAAAAGTATATTGCATAAAAGATGAAATTTATAATAATAGTTGTTGTTATTGTTAAAAAGTAATTTAATTAGAGCCATAGCTCAGGAAGTTAATATTAAAATAATATATGGAATAAAATAGAAAAAAAAAATAAATGAAATAAGATGCACATCGTAGCTGAATAGCGAAATGAGCTGGGTTTGGATTCGAACCTTCGACCTTGCTTTCCGAAATCCGTTTCTCTATCTCTGCGCTCTGAGACATCGCGAAATTATTTATTGCGGATCCTACTCGCAAGTGTTGTATTAGTCTTAAAAATTTTTGGATGGAAGGATATTAAATTTGCTGTATTATAGATGTATGATTATTAGAAGATGAATTAGTTCATTTTTATTTTAATTTAAATTCATTGCAATTATGATAAAATTACGCAATATACTTAAGAAGTAAAATTGAATCAGAATATTATATACGAATTGGTAGAGCCGCTATCGTTTAACGTCACTGGATATGTTACCAAAAACAATCTTTGAAAGAGTTTGCGGCATCTGTGGATATACAGCGAAGTTTTAAGATAATCATATGACCATTCGACATTATTTTTTAGAAGAATTAAGAGAGATGAATAGAAGAGGTGAAGATTTACAGATATGAATAGAAGACTTACAGAGGTAATGCTCTGTAAGAAGATGGTTGAATGGGGACTCTTCAATAATTCAAAGATTGTGAAACGCATTTTTTACGATAACCAGTATCTAGAAAGTACAGCCATGAAAGATTTACAACTACATTTCCCACACAGGATCATTGTTTTCAGCTAACTGCAAGAGCACAGAACACTAGCCCCCTACAGCATACTAACGCACCTCAGACATTTTATTGTAAGTCATTAAATGTCTGTTATGCATTCCAATTGTTTAAAAGCAATTGTGTGCAGCTTCACAAAGGATGTTTTGTGTGAGATATTTAACGTGTTCATCTCGTCACATCGTCAGAATGTAAGATTTAGTGGAGATATAAATCTCAATGGATTTTTGTTCTCTTTGTTAATGAGTTCAGCTTTGGTTAGCGAAGGATTTAAGAAGATTGCTAATCTTGCGAGATCCAGCTATTATTCCAATATTATTCAAGAAAAAAAAAGTAGTTGATAAGTCCAGTCTATGTATGATGGTAGTTTTCTCTTTAGATTTTCACTATTGACCTGCCTATCATGCCATGATACAGGGAAGGGGGCATGAGGATGTCATTCTTAATCTAGTTATTTCTCATGACAAAAGTAGTTGGTAACTCCTTTATCATAAAAGATGGTAGAAGAGAATCTGTTTCGGATGCTGATTGTAGATGTCTATTTCGGATGCTTTATTTTTATACAAATAGTTAAATTACAAATTAAAAGACATTACAAATGAATACAATTCTAGATAAAAAAACATAATGTAGCAATATGAAAATTGTTGCAGTTTACATGCCCTGTGCAACCTCCAACGTTTCCAAAGTCTTTTCAACAGCAATAAGCTTTACTGGTATTTGAGTTGATAAACACCACCATCTTGTGCTTGGAACAACCCTGCCGTGCTTGTATAAAGGTGTCGTGCCATTAGAGGCGATAACATTCAATGACCCAAGATCACAATTGAACTTAGATACCATGGTCTTCATTCCATTTGTGTATTTTCATAGCAAAACATAAAACAAAAATATTATTTTACTCTTGTGCTTAATCTTTAATCTGTAAAGCACTATTTTTTTTCAAGACATAAATATTTTCACCAAATTTCATTATATTCTATTGATTAGAAATTTTTTTCGCTTTTTTTTTTTGATTTTTAATTTTCTGGTTTTTAATTATTAGAAATCGGTGTATATTACAAATAATAAAATTTCTTCTAAATGAATTTAAATTTCTTATTAATTACTTTCCGTGAATAAATGTATTTATAATAAAATTGTATAATTAAATTTAAGAAGATAAAAAACTTCTTTGATCTTTGCATTACTGCTTTAATAAGATTTAATTAACGTATTAATTTAATAATTTTCCAATTTCTCAGAATTAAGAAATATTAATTAATTTTTGTTTTATATTTGAATATTTTTAGCAGTTTACTATACTTGAAAGAAATTTATTTAAAACAGCATTTCACTTGAACTATGAAATAAAATAATTAATGATGATTTCTTTTGAAACTATTCAATAAAAAAGAGCATATAAAAACAGTGAAAATTTTATTGCGATGCTTAAATATGATATAAATAGATCAGGTTTTTTTAGAAGTTTTTATGCAGTTTTCTTTTTTTTGAGGATAATTTCTTATTCAAGAAAATATATTGAGAATCTTATAACATGATATATATTTTGTTGAAGATTAATTGATAAATGTTAATAGTATATCGAAAGTCTGTTGTTCATATAAATTTAAAATAGTACAACATTTAGTTCAATATTATAAATTAAAATATTACAGAATCAATTGAACATGTAAGCTATTATTTGCTTGAAGTTTATCATAAAATTCAGCTTTTCAAATTCTAGTTAACAGTCTAAATGTACTAATTAGTTCTTTAAATACCTGAAATGAGAAAAAAATGTTTTCCTCATAAATCTTTTATACAAAGAAAAACTCTGCAAGAAAACAAACTCGTAAATACATTATTAATTAACTCGTAAATTTTTAAGCTAATGAAAAAAATATTCCGAATAAATAAAGATTTTAAAATCTGCGTATATGAGGAAAAAAAAATGCCATTTTGTTTTTATGTTGTCTGTTGAAATTATTGCTAGCTTATTATTAGTGCAATATTAAGAGCAAAACATGTTTTAAAATATGTGAACATAAATAACTGGAAAGCATGCATATTAGTTTTACACGTTGTAATGATGAATTAGTATATTTAGGTAAACGGTAAAATTCGCATTAGATAGTTTAAATATTTGAACTTTTTTCTACATCTAATAGGAATAATTTTTATGTTTTTAAGGCATCGCTGCATAAATTAAATACATTTTTACATTAATTTAATTATGTTATGGAATATAAGCTAACTGGAAGACAATTTAAATTTTTAAAATAAACACCCACAGTTTTGTGCAAATTTTATGTAAAGACAGTTACCGGGAATTAAATTTAGAAAAGGAGGTGATATTTTGTACTTAAAAAATAACGAATGTACAATAATGAAAAGGATGAAATGAGCACATATAGTATGGAATCAAACAAAATCAGATTTTTTTAAAGATTATTATGTACAAATGCTGTTTGCTCCAGAAGAACAACATGAATATATTCATAATATTCTTCACCGACTCTTCATATTCAACAAATATTGAAGTGTGAATGCTCATCATCAATGAGCACTGTTTGATTTTTGTGTTCTCTTAAAAATGTAATCATTCCTAAAGGCATCTCCTGCACAAGTTCTAAGGGATCTTAATCATGACAGCGATTTGGCCTGTTATTCTAATGATATCTTCCCTTACGAGAAGTTTATCAACAAAAATAGTTTCAAATAGCCTTTTGTTACCGTTTTTAAGCTCAAAGTCTGTACCAATGGCTCCTCTAACAGATATACGTGATAGTGTAAACTTGCAAATATATAGCGATTTTAGTCTTGATAAAAATTTCTCCGTCAAAAATTTGAGCTTAGTTCGCCTTTTCGTAGTCTTTCTCTGATGTCAGTTGTATAAAACTTACATCTCTTACATCAATTGACGCTGAGAATAGCTTGCGATACCAAAACAGCTCTCATCTGTAAAGAGGACCTGTTTCCATTAAAGTCTTTGTTTTAGTTATCTAAGCGGTGCTAAAGGTTTGTAACTGTTATGGAATGCAGTGTACAGGATTGCTGGTGAATAAGCCATATATTTCTAGTGATTGATAAGCCACCTTTTTATGGAACCACCCACCACCCAGTCCACCTTTTGACAGTAAAGCGCGACACTTATCGGCTTGGTGCCGTACGTTTCTGCTGAGCTGTATCCTGTATCGATCGTTTTTAGCCTTGTAAGGAAATACATTGATCATCTATTAGTTTTTCAGGCTAACCATTGTCAATTTTCTATCTATTGAACATTTAGTTTAAAAAGGCTCTCCAAGTTTGTGAAATCTCACATTTCGATTGGAACTCGTAGCTTACGCTTGCCATATTGTACCCTTCCTCTAGATTGCCTACTATTATATCACATATAAAGTCGTCCATATATTTTTTTCAAAAACTCTATACTTACGAACTTGCTGAGAATACAATGTAGTCTTGAAATGGGGAGCTAAATGATGCCTAAATGCATACTAACAAAATGCCTATTATATTATATGAGACATTTATTTTCATAACAGTCACATTTCTACTAAAATTGTTATTCATTATAATTGTACAGGACAAGCTTCTATTCATGGGTATCTGCTTAAATATTGTTAAATCGCTGCTTAAATCGTTGCTTAAGTTTAAGAAACATATATAAATATAACTTCTCATTAATTTCAAAGATATTATAAAATGGATAAAAACTAAATATTAACTTTTCAAATAACTTATCACAAAATACTATCAAAAATAAATATTTTTAAGAAGAATGTCTAAATCTAAACAAATTGTCACATTTATGTAATATTTCATCAATAATACTTAAAACAATACATATTATAAATTACTGAACAACATCTAATAGAGTACGTTTATAGTTACTTTGTGATGACTGCGATATGCTAGATTAATTGAAAATACCTATATTTCTTTCCGTAACAAAATATAAATATTTGATCTACATATTAATAATGTTTTATGGTACCGAACATAAATAAAGACTACCTCCGTTTCTTTAAGAAATTGATAAAATCAACATTTCTGAGAGTACATATAATTATGATTTTGTTTTTGTAGGTATTCAAAATGAGGACGGCTGAGTTCTTACCTGTTTTTCTATCGATTCTATTAGAACCACGTACGAATACAAATTCCATAATTCCATACCATAATTATGTTTATGAAATGTATATTTAATATAAGCAAAATTTCTGTAGCATCATTTATTTTTTAATTAATTTATTTGTTTTTTTCATAACCATTTGCATTAAAAATTTTAATAAACTATAAAATTTCGCTTTTACACATATTAAACACTATATCTACCAGTTTTCCAGTTTATTCTACCACAACCACAATAGCGTTGACTAGTGAAAATTTGTATCTGGTAGCAGGTCTCCTTTAGATGGAACTCGTTGATAACTTAAATGGTTGTCACTGCTTTCAGAAACAAGAAAATAAGAAGGTGATTGTTACACGTGTGCATATCGCAATGACAAGTCAGCTTTTCTCGTGACAGTTTTAAGTATAACCTTCCATACCAGAGTTTATTGAAAATTTTTTGTCGGAAGGCAATTAACTTCGCCCGTCGGTGGCATTCCCTTGATATATGAGAATGAATGAATGTGTTTAATGTATATTAAAAAAAAAAAAAAAAACTTAAAACTAACAACCTTTTATCATCTTTCTACAGTTTGCTTTTTCAATTCCTTCTATTAGCTCACACTCTCCCTATATATATCTTGTTCAAATTATCAATCGTTCATAAAATACTTTTTATTCATCCACTCAAGTTCAAATACATTTTTTTGTTGAATTTGTAGTAGATGACACTGGACATTAATACAGTTTTTTGAAATATTAATTCAGTAATTAAATTTAATTAATTAATTTTAGTTTTTTTTTTAGATTCAAGTTGCATATATCTACCAATAGAAGGCGCCAGATAAACTTAAAAAAATTAATGAAAATTATTTATAAAGGAATTTCTGCAATGCAGGGAAAAAAAGGTAGGAATTGACTTAAATTTTTTTTTTTTATATTACTTGTTTTATAATTTATCTACAATTATTTTTTTAATCGTTGGCTAATTACAAATAAAATGTATTGAAAAACAATGAAAATTTTATGTATGATTTTGGAAACTTTTGTTAATTCGTCATCGTTCCTGAATAATTAATAGACGACTGTATTTTATTGTTACTTTAAAATTGTTCAGACTGCTAAATTAAAGGATTAAATTTCAAATCATGCACCAATTTTATGTATTACTAAACTAAGAAGAAAAATAATAATCGTTTCAAATACAAAGAAGGCTGCGCATCTGCGAAGGCTTGATAGATTGTCTAGACTCCTTTGATTTGCGGTAATGGAAATTGAAAAAAAAATGCTTTATTAATGATAAGATATTTCATTAAGTCTTGTAAATAATATATAAACTCTCTAATGATCTAATATAAAAATAATTTGCTAGGAACTACATTAAAATCCAAATTTTAAGAATGTTGTAGCTACTTTAATGAACATTCACATTTATATTTAAAGAAATAGCAAATGAAATTATATGTTATTAATGAAAACATTCGCAACAGTTATGTTACTATATTACAGCATATGTAGAAATTTTTAAATAATGTTTAAGTAAACACATTAGATTTTGAGAAATATTTATGCAAAATTGTTTCTCTTTAAGCTATATTTTTACTACGGATAAAATTATCTAAAACTGTTTTGGCATATTAATTATAAGTATCATTTAAAATTAATGCTTTTTTCCATCCTTAATGTGCTCAGCCTAACTATAATATTTTTAAAATTATGTACTAGTTAAAGCTAGAAATTCTTCACTATACTATTTTTTTTTCTATAAAAATAATATTTTACGACTATATCTTATATTTTTAATTTTAAGTGTATCCTTTGCTTTTACTCTGACTTAATCTGTGTTTATGTTAAATATAAGAAGATAAGAATAAATTACTAATGTCTATGTTGTATAAAAACTTGAATAAATAATTAGCTTGGTGTTTTAGAAATTTTTTTCACGTTTTATACAAAATATGTAGTTGTTTTTATACAAATTTTGAAGTCTTGCATAGTTAGAAAATTTTATATCAATAAAGAGTTCAAGAAAGTCATTAAAAACAACCAAAAAATTATTTTTTTTAATCCAACTAGGTTCCGCAAGATTCATTGTGTATCTCACCATGCTTGTAACATTCGTGAATAATTGTCTTAGAAAGATTCTAGAAGTTCTGCCAAGGCATGAAGTAAATTGATAGAATGTAATATTGATGTTTGTACTCGTTGTTCCAAATATAAGAAGAATTGTAATCCTTAAAATCCGTATTATCCTGCTTTCTATCCGTAGTATAATCTTACGGGAGTCTTGTAAATCCTTACTTAGTCTTTTGGCATGGAAACTTTCCAAACTACTACTTGAAAAAGTATGATCTCAGTTATTTTACCATAAATTATTCTTTACAAACACTCAGTTTGCTTTAATGTTTTGGCTGATTTGAATCATAAAACATGTTCTTAAAGAGTTAAATAGATTAAATTAAAGTTATTGAAGAAATTAAATAGATTAAATTGAAGTTCTCGAAGACACTAAATTAATAAGGAATCCTTCAGAAATTCTTATAACACTACGAATTACGTTTACGAATTACTAGTGACTTGATGATTTGATATAAATCATGCAAATGGCATTCTAGTTTGAACCTTAAAAAAAAGGATTCTATTTTTAAATAAAGAGAAGTGAAATACTCACATCTTAAAATGATATTCACTCAGCTTGTTTTAAAATATGTAACATATTTTTAAGGAGATTAAATTCACAAGGAATTATTTTAACAACATTATTACAGATTTCTGATGACAGAATGGCTTAATTATGCTATGAGCCATCTGATAAGTGGGTATAAAACATGCAATTTAACTTTATTTTTAAGGAACTAGGAATTAATATACATTTTTAAAATAAAATGGAGCAAAACATCCAAACTTTCACATATTCACTTCGTTCGACACCAGCATTTCAAAATTATTCATTTTAATATAGCATTGGTTGTTGCTATTTTCAAACGACATGCAATTTGACTCAAGGTTATTTGCTGTTAAAATGGCAATGGAGGGTTGGGATAGCTGAGCATTATTCCCATTGTGTCACCTAAATTTAGTATAAGCACCATCAGGTGTGGTACCTGACAGATTCTCATCTATTTACTTCCTTCCTCCCTCGTGACCAAATGAAAGGTAATTCACCCTGTGGATTTATTGTTTTCATTATCGACGAAAATATATACGGGCTCTTCGTTCGATTTTACTTACAAAGTATGTAATAAAAATCATTATGTTCCGAAAACCAATGTGCATCAACCCACTGAATCGTTCCTTTGTGGCATTTGTAATAAGTCAGTAGTGGAATAAAAATGCTTTAATTTTAACATAAGTAAACAGTTTTTAATTTGGGATAAAGGTCTTAGCAATTTTATCAACTGTTTCTTCTCGTTCGACTTTGTATATAGTAAACAAGAAGATACTTTTAGAAGTTCGATGCTTTTGATTTGGTTTGGTTTATCACTTTACCGTAATATTTTGCAAACTTTAGGCTAATTAATCCAGGTTCTACGGTTAATCATGGACTCCGAATAACTAACAAACATCCATGTCACCGCCAGGAATCTAACTTGATGCCTGCTGTACCGAAAGCACCAGGATTCGAATGTGATGCCGTGAAAGGTCAGTGTTACCTAATTGGTCATCAGGTAGCACATGCTTTTGAAGATACTTACGATATACTTTTATTTCCTTTATAGTCTAATTGTTAAATAGGCTAAATTAGAACCATTTTTTTTTTGTATATATTCATTTACATGACTAATTGTTAAGTTATAGGTTGATAAATCTCACAGTTAACCGTACAAGCACAGTCCTTTAACACACGAAATATTGGTGGGTATACTTAAACCTACTATAACTACATACGAAAATCGATAGGTTTATTTATTTTATTTTTATTCTAACCACCCTCTTTCACGCTTCTTTCATCATAGTTGAAATAGTTGAAGTTCATTAAAAAAACTCGTCTCTAACTTATCAGTGAAAAGCAGCTTCTTTTGCGGATTATTTCTGTGTAAAAAATATCCATTTTATGATGTAGTATTTGAAATATTTACGAAGAAAATAAATGCTGAAAATATGCTAAATGACATTTATCTGTCAACATTTAAACTAATATTTATTCATAAGTAATTAAATTAAGTCTTGAAAGTTTTAATTTTTGAAAAAAAAAATTAACTGACATATCTATAAATTTAATTTACGAATCTAATCTTTTACAAATCAGAAAAAATTTAGACTACATCCCACAAACTCAGCTTAATAGTAGTTTACGTGGTTAAGTTGTGAATGGACAAGAAAACATAGATTTTGTGTGACAGCATTTAAAAAAATGTATTAGATTATTTGAAAATAGTAGAAAATGCTTCTAACTGAATTCATAATGTATGTTGACAGTTACTTTTTACTGTACTTTTTAAATGTAATATTGAATTGTGCAGTAGTTATTCTCTGAAATTTGAGATTTCACAAGATATGAGCCTCTGGGAAAAAACAAATTTTACCAAAATATTTTGTCATTTTTAATATATAAAGGTAATTTTATTGCTTTTGAACTGTGAAAAGTGTTTATAAAGACAGTTTACAGGCACTCTGCTTGATCATAACAAAGTAGTTACCCAATTTAAAAATCTTACACGAAAATATTAAAATTTTTTGCCATATGTAAAGGTTTTTTTCAATACCTATTATTAGTTCACACTCTTCCTATATATATCTTGTTCAAATTTTCAATCGTTAATAAAATACTTTTTTTCATCCACTCAAGTTCAAATACATTTTTTGAACTTGTAGTGGATAACACTACACTTGATGTTAACACAGTTTTTTTCAAATATTGATTCATTAATTAAATTAAATTAATTAATTTTAGTTTTTATGGGAGCAAACAATTTCTCTTATATAATATATTTAGCAGGATATCAATTTAGGAATAAATACCGTCATTGGCAAAGCACGCAGATAGCTGGAAAAAAAATTTCACTTTTCATTTGGGTTCTAGTCTGAGTCAAGGAGGGAACAAAATGGAAAATGAAACATGTGAATAAATTAGTGAGAGAGATGGAAAGTGTGTATGTGAGAGAGAGAAAGTGTATGATATATATATATATATATATTTCTAACATAAAAAATGAAGGAAAATTATTTATAAAGGACTTTCTGCAATATAGTGAAAATAAAAGTAGAATTTTTTTCTATTACTTGTTTTTGTAATTTACTTTCTTAATTTTGGTTTGTAATTTATATTGTTTTCTTTGGTCATTCCTTGTTAATGCTATTTGTTGAAGGCATATTTTTTTTGCAGCATGTACTAGTCTTTGCCTTTTACATCAACACATTAAACAAATTCTTAAATTATTCCATCAGATTCATTCTTAACATTTGTATAGAAAATAATGTTGAGGCATCTAAATAGTATTTCAACAAATATGTTATCAATAGTATTTAGCATTCTGAAAAAACCCCAGCAGCTGACTCTGTAATCGATTCTCATTCATATTGGCTGATTTTGTGTTCCATTAATGTTAGATTAATGATAATCCATAGATTAATGATCATTGTGAGAAAATTACATTCTCGGAATGATATTGATGAAACTGTACCGAATCCGATATCAAATGGGAATAAATCCGGGAATCTCTAACCACGCTGTATTGCCTGTCACTATCGTCATCAAGAATTCATTTTCTGACATGTTAGGTGCACATTTAAACACAGACCATTTATTCCCAGAAGAAATATTTAGTGATAAATTCACGTAGCGATACTAATATCAATTTTATTTTCATCGGAGGATATCATTTACTGAATGTGAAAAAAAGAAAAAAAGTAATAAAAGCTCCAAAATAAACCTATTGCTGAAAATAAATGTCAGTTTTTTTTACAATTTCAAATTCAAGGGCTACAACGAAGAGAGCTAAAAAAAAAGGCCAGATGTTTTAACAGAAGAAATGACGTGGTGAGATTAATGTTGTTGAATAGCATTGTCAAAACGATAACTGAGAATGAAACTCATTACCAAGAGAATGAATGAAAGATTTCAAATTTCTCTTTTATGAATGGATGGGAAAATAATGTTAGAAAAATATTTGTCACTAATGGTGGCTAGCCATTTAGTTTCTTATTAATATTGCATTGAAAGTAAATTTAAAATAGTTCTCATAATGGTATTAAAGTTTACGAAACTTTAACACAAAATTTAACTTTTAAAGTTTAAGAAACTGTAACTGCAACTTTCGGAAAACAATTATCTTCCCTATTTATTTGTAGCTGTCAAAAACTTAAACAAATATTATTTAATTAATCAGTATTTAAATATATTAATCATGCATTTTTTCTCAATATAATTAATATTTTTTAGAATAACTTCTATTTTATCATTTTAATCATTTAACAGATTAATAAATTAAAAAGTTTATAAATTATTTTACAAGTTATGAACTTTGATAAACAATGGCAGAAATGATTATGCACTTTATGTTAAATTGCATGTAAAATATGTATTATGTATCAATAAATAAAATGGAAGTTTAAATTTTCCAATAATTTAACTTTTTAAAAATGTGTTAAATTTTAAAATAATTTAAATGTAATACTGCAGAGTTAAAATTGTAAGTAAACAATAATTTAAATTTATTATTTTAAAATTTAACACATTTTTAAAAAATTACAAGGGGATTTATTATGAATTTAAAGTAAAAGAAAATTTAAACTTCCATGGAAAAAAAAACATACCCATTTATTGATAAGAACACATATTAGATATATATTGCAGAGAAAATCCAAATATTTAGGGACGAAAGATTACATTCAGTTCTTTCATATTCTTTGAAATAAATTCTCGTTATCAATTAACTGATGTACCTGTGCTTCATGAAACATATGGAATAAGTAATTTAAAAATTGTCAATAATATAAATAAATAAATTGATCCAAAGATATGTATCAGGCAGTAATCTTAACGATCTCAAGTCAAAACGCATATACTAAGTTTAGACCAATAATCGATGCTCGCGTAACTTTAATGTGATAAGATTCGATTTCCATTTTTCAAACTTGCCATTAATCATGATACACAAAGATAACACCAATTGTAATGTATACTGTATAATAATAGGTAGAAGTATATTGATTTTATTTTCTATGAATATATGAATAGAATAATAATTAATGTAGAAGAAAAAAATCAAATATTTTATATAAATTGATAGGTCATCCTACAATCTAAGAGAAACGAATTATCGAATGGAAAATGCTCTAATCACTTTAATGTTGAAATTCATGTTTATCAGTGTACTGAAAACATAGGCGTGTTATCTAAAATAAAGAAATTATTTATAATTATTTATAATTGAATTTACAATAATATATTTGATTTATTTAAAGAAATATATTTAATGATCATTATAATGCTTGCATCTAAGTAGGTTGAAAGTATTATTTGTTTGCTATTTACATAATTAAAAAATGATGTTATTTTAAAAATAAAGTTTTGTTGTAAAAATATTTGGTATTACAAGGATGTAAACTATATAAAACTATAACTTTCCAACTATACAAATAAAATTTTAAATGAAGCAATTTCTTTGAATTGCACTATATGACATAGAAAATGCTACACCATAAAAGATTGCGTAGAATGTAATGAAAATTCATACACAGATATAGAATGCATGTTTAAATAAGTGATGTTATTCATTATGTTGATGATGTAGATCATTTTATACAGCGAGGATATATGCACAGTGATTAGTCGAAAGTAAGACCGCAGCTAGTGGAGACACAAGCAGCAATCTTAAAGGCACAGATTTAATCAGCTTACGAATAGTGTCCTGTGTGATGGAAACGTATATGAACTCAACCACTCTCCTTAGTTCGCTTTCTGATTGAGGCTGTGGCAGACATGCTCAATCAGTGAGAGATCAAGAGACATTGCAGGCCAAGTAATCACTAGACATTCTGCAAGGTTGTCTGCTGATAACTGTCATGTGCAGTCTCGCTCTGAACTGCCGGAAAATACCATTTTGAAGCAGCTGAATGTAAGGTAGCACATCCCACTACAGTACCTCAACAACGTATTGCCGTGCCGTCAATGTGTCTCTGATGTGTACAAAGGGGTGACCTGCTATCCTCTCTGATGAGACCCTTAACTATTATGTCAAGTTAACGAGCGGTATAAGTTCAACAATAGTGTTCGGATTAGTTCTATCGGCCCAATGCGTACAGACCCTTACCTTGAAAATGGTTTATTAATCACGAATTTCCTAGAATTCATCAAAGAAAATTGAAACTTGATTTTAACGAAATTTGCGAGGATGAACGTCTCCAAGATGACGAAAGCTTATTTAAAGTGAACGTATTTTATCGTATATTGATATCATCATTTATCAACTGAGATCGCGATTCTATAGAATGATTGAAATTGCTTCAAATTTCAATGACTTGCAACCCGACTCTTTGCAAAATTGAAATTACACCAAATTATTGAAAAAGGACGAAGAATATGTTGTTGTATATAAAAAGTATATATTTGTCTCGTTTATCAAGAAAATTTTCAATTTTCGCGCCATTTTTTATACAGGAAATGAAAAGGCCTTCTTCCATAAGGGAACTGCCCGATTTATTAACTGCCTGATTAATCATTTTATGGCTTCAAGCTTTTCTGAAGTGTGCACTGCATTTATGCTATTTGTAACATTTCCTGAGAACTACAACTAGTGCTGAGCGATCATTCTCGAAATTCAAATTGATAAAAAAAAATTTTTAAAAATTCAATTATTTAAGAAAGTAAAAAAAAAAAAAAAAAAAAAAGAAATTTTTGATAAATAAAATTCCTACTAAAAACCCGTAATTTTAATTCAATGCCCCATAAATTAAAACTTCTAGTATCAACCAAAAATAATACGTATTTTAGACAATACTTTATTAAAAACGAGATACAATGATGATACTTTTTCATTGAGGGGGTCCCCATTCTAAAAATTTGCCCCTGGCCTCACTCAGATAGTATATTTACTCCACTGGCTGTGTATAAACCTGAATTTTTACATTTCTAACACCAAATCTTCATAGTGCTGCTTTTTCTATACGAACAGTATATTTAAGTATTATTTTACAGAATTTTTGAGAATTTTACAACTGGATGACTTGAAATTTATTCAATTTTTTTTTTTTTTTTTTTTTGAGTTTTCAGTTTTTAATAAAATAGAAAAAGTAAGAAAATATTAGCAACTCTATAACTTAAAAAACACCGAAAAATTATTTTTTTAGAAATTCAATTAAAGTGCTCATACCATAGATTTTAAAGCATCATACTAGAATAATAATTCAAGCAGTACAAATTCGTATTTGCAATAATAACAATAAAAAAAATAAGCAAATTTTTAAAAAGTATCAGAAATAAAAATTATATATGGAAATATCTTAGATTATAACAAATTACATTTCACATGTTAAGAACTTACAAAAACAAATAAAGAATTAATAAAAACCTGTTAATTTATTCAAAAATCTCAATTTATTTAAAAGTTTACGAGGCATAAATAATAAGCATATCTGAAAAGCAGATATTTCTTCACATTCAGTATACAGTTACTTTTACTATTTTTATCAGTTTTTTACGCTTCCATTTTTTGTTACAAAAAGAAGCATGTAAACCTCTGACATCATATTCAGGATTCTCAGTGGATTTCTTTCTGCTAATTAACTCAACCAAGCAATCGAAATATTTATAAAATACTTCATACTGAAGAGCTTTAAACTAAAAAATAAACCATTTTCTGAAAAAGAAATCAACCATTTAATTTTTTTATTAAGAAAACAATCTTTCTATCTCAAGTTTTTAAATCCTTTGTTTAATTAATAAAAAATAATGTACTGTTACGTTTATGTGTCTCGGTATGCTAAGTAATGTTGAAATATTGGTAAATTTTTTGTTCACTGCTTTGAAAGAAATATATACACATACACACATATATAAATGAATAAATAAATAAATATATGTATATGTGTATGTATGTATGTATGCATGTATGTATGCATGTATGTATATGCATGTATGTATATGCGTATGTATGTATGTATGTTGTATATACACTCATGTCCATAAATTGGATAATTCAGAATCACACAGAAATTGAAATCTAAAATAAAAATTTCACCTTTTATTATCACACAACTCTTGAGGAAGAATATGAAAATTACAGGAAACCACCAGATGGCGCGGATAGTACGTCACAATAACGAGAGTGTAAGAGAGGGGTATATAAGGAATGGTGGCAAAAAGTAAAATTGTTCACAAGCGATTTAAAAGCCTTTCAGTGCAATAACCGCATAGTTATGGCACAAAGAAGCATTTGATGATTTTTTACGTGGTAGAATTTTCGGACGACTGAATGTGGACGTACCCAGCTGGAAGTATCCGAGGAACTTGGAATCGCCCAGAGGGTCATCTCCAGGCTTTGGCAATAATTCCAAGATGATGGTAATGAGTAGATGTTACAGCGCAGGGCGCCCCGAGATACAACGCCGAATGAGGACCGGTATTTAGCAGTTACTGCCAAAAAGAAACAGACGGAGCACAGCATCAGACCTGTCTCGTCAGCTCTCTTCAGCTACCGGTACGACAGTTTCACGGCAGACCGTGTACAGACGCTTTAAACATTGGTCTATATGCTCGTAGGCCTGTCAGATGTGTTCCACTTATCGCACTCACTGTCGCCTGCGATTAACTTGGAGTAGAGAGCATGCATTGGGACACCGCACCAGTGGTCTGGTGTGATGTTTTCCGACGAGTCCAGGTTTAGTTTGCAGTCTAATTCTCGCCGGACTTTCATATGGAAGCGCCAGGTACCCGTTACCAACAAGAGAACATCATTGAACGACACCGTTACGATGGTGCAGGATGGCTCTTTTGGGAAGAAATTATTCTTGGTTCCAGAACTGACCTGCATGTTCAGAGTGTAACGATGACAAAACATCTATCGGGATGTCATTCTGGAACAACATGTACGTTTGTTTCGGGGCGCCATGGGTGCTGAATTTCTGTTTATGAATGACAACGCCCGTCCTCACCGTGCAAACATTGGACGAATGCCTTCAATTGGAGGATATCACCCGTATGGATTGGCCAGCATACTCACCGGACTTGAATCCAATAGAGCATGTGTGGGACATGCTTGGCCGACGAACCCCCTCCCACCTGTCAACCGGAACTTCGTAGGGGCATTGCTTGATGAGTGGTGTAATATTCCCCAAGATCAGATTGATAATTTGATACTCAGCATGCCTAGGCGTTAAAAAGGCCTGTATTGCATCGTCCGGGTGACATACTCCATATTAACCATCATACTAACCCTGTTATACTGTTTTTTTGTAAATAGGTTCTTTTTTGAAATTTGCTCCAGGGAGTAAAATTCGCAATTTTATAATTATGTCAAACATATAGCATCTTTTTTTGCTCTTTTATCTTTTGTTTAATAAATAGACTTTTTACAAATAAGTCAAATTTGTTTTGCTTCTGTCTCTTTCTTTGCCTGAACTTCATTATCCTTAATTTATGGACATGAGTGTATGTATGTGTGTATATGTTGTATATATGTATGTGTGTATGTATGCATGTTGTATATATGTATGTGTGTGTGTATGTATGTATGTGTGTCAGACTCTTAGTTGAAGTTGTTAGTGATTTTTGTTTCAACTTACAGCTGCGAATCGTTTTTTTTACAATGAAATTGACCCAACACAAAACATGCTCAAACACCCATCATTACTATATACAAATACCCAAATTGAGATCGATTTGCAAAACCTAAGTGAAAGAGGGAGAAACAAATATCACACTAGTAAAATAAATATTTTTTAATGATTTTATTTTTTTATTTTGTTTATATTTATATATTTTTTATATTTCATTTTTAGTATTATATATTTCTTTACAATGTGAGTTTAGTATCATTTTTATTATATTATCTATGTTTACAAGTAAGAATAATAGTAAACACAAAAATAATAACTCATTATGTTCAATTTTTCACTAAAAAATGCCTATAGTGGTTCTAAATCTAATGTGGGGATATATAATTTTATATGTGGCCGCAGAGTTAGGGATGCATTTTCAAAGTGTAGCACAAGATCATTTGGGTTGGACACCCCGGCTTTAGATGATAATAAATATTTCAATTTATAAAAAATTCTCTTATTGGGGACACAAGAACCTACGCTTAACATTGTGTTAATGGTCGCAACGCTAATGCTATTAATCTACTCTTAAGATTTTTTTTCTCGCGTAAAAGGTACTCCGTCAACGAATATACACCACTATTGTAACAAAAGCAAGATACAAAATAAAAAAGCACGATACAAAGAGCAATAAAAGAGAGATTACCAAAGGTTTTAAGGGTAGCATCTTAGCTGGGTTCTTTTCCGTTTGTAGAACTTAACAATAACAAAACAGTTCAGTGCTTTTGCCTGGAGGCGAAAAGGTTAAAGTTAGGTTTCTTCTTGAGAGTTTCTTGAGCTATCCAGAAAGGATATTTTTTCTTTCTTTTCTGACTTCATTGGAAGAATAAACTATTTTAGGTGATGTTTTTCATCTCATTATAACGAATGTTTCTTATGTTTCGTATGCTAATTTTAAATAATTTAGTAAATCGATATGTTGGCTAATTTGTAAATAATGAAATGATATTAATTATATTTAAAAAAAAAAAAATACGTAAACCATTTTTAAACTTAAATTTTTATAATGTATTTTTATATATGAAGAGTTGTAAGTGGTATATTGTTTATAGTTAGGTGCTACTTTCCTCATTTTCATATTAAAAGGTGAATATTTAATGATTTATCAACGATTTCAAAATGAATTTGAATTGAAACATTTTCATTCAAACAAATCATATTGAATTGAATTCAAATCTTTAATGATTACAATTCAATTCAATATGATTGTTTGAATTAAAATATTTATTTGTAACGCCGTTTATGTCTTTGACATAAAGGTCGTCACATACAAAGGTCTTATTCCTATATCCCAAACATGCATACAGAAGAAGAACACTTCGAACACATTTCATATTTTGGAAATCTATATACTTTAAAATGCATTGTAAGTAGACAAAGGCTCTTAACAAAAATGCAGTCGTCCCAGCAAAAGTATGTTGTGCGATGAATGATAAATGCAGGTTAGAAGAAATGAAATTATAATGCTTTTAACGATTGAATGATGAAAATTGAAGAAGCAATTTTAATCATTTTACAAAAGAAAGCGCAATAAAAATAGAAACTCTATAAGATATAAAACAGAAAATCCTTCTCTGTTCCCAGTAGGGGATTAAAAAAAGTCACGGGAATATCCTTAAATTATCCTTGCTAAATATGTAGTCTTTCAGAAAAGTCTTAAATCCCTTATAAATGTATTATTCAATCACACTAAATTTTGTTACTACAACTTATCTATCTTTCGAAAATACATGAGAATCTGGCAATTCGTTGGCAATCTCAGAAATTACACAAATGTTGTTCCACAAGTTTCATTTGAAAGTGAACTGGATCAATATTAAATCATCTTTATAAATATAATCACCATGAATAGCATGGCAGGCCAAATTTTAAAGGCTTTCCTTTGAAAGAGATTTCCATGCCTTCGTTTGGGTGACAATGGTCCTCAAATTTTAACCTTTAGTAGAACAAATCTTTTTAATTGCGTCTATACATCGCAACTTGGATCGTCCTCTTCCTCGTTGTCCCTTTAATTTTCCCAAAAAGAAACTTTTACAGGTTTAAATCATTCCTTCTAAATACATGAGCAGCCCAGTTTAATATGTTGATCTTAATAAATTTTATAATATCTAAATTTATAGCATTTATAAATTTCTCCAATACAATCACTCATTTTTCACCTGTCAAAAATAGCCCTTAAAATCTTCCTCTCATATATACCCAAATGGGCCACATCAGATCTTTTAAAGTCCAAGATTCGAGCCGTAAACAAAATAAGTTTACGGCTCACTTTCTGCTCATAAACTGTGATTTAAACAGATTTCTTAACCCAATGGCCTCATTGGCAGACACAATTCTGTTTATTTTATTTCTGACTAGATCTGTATTTTGCAAGTCTAATTTCCGATCTAAGTAATCAAAATGACGCACAGATTCAAATGTACTAAGATAATACTGAGTGTATCTTGACAAGTATTTCTTGAGGAAAGCATATATTTCCTTTTTCCTGGTTTATGTTTAGATGCAAAGAAGTCCTTTTTGGTCGTTCAAAAGCTCTTTTATAAATAAAATACTGTTATCAGTTTCAAGATTTCTTTTATTAATCACATTAAATTTTCTTTTTCTGTTGTTATTGTAGATTTTTTTATTTAGCATAAATCTTTTTAATTTTTAATAAACCATTTGGAGATTTAACATTTAGCCCTATCTACATTGTTCAATCGAGTTGTCATTTTCCTAAACATTATAACGCTAAATGTATATATTTGAAAAATATGAAATAAAATGTGGTTTATAAAATGTATATAATATAAAGGATAAATATTATTAAACTATTAAGTGTGGTTAATCAAAAATGTAATAAGTATTAAATGTAGACAATTAGCTTTAAAATTTTACACCGCCTTTATTTTCCTAACCTTTAGTCGGACATATACATTCAGTAAAAAACAAAATCATCATAAAATATCATTTTAAAAGATTTTTAATTTTGGGCACGAGATTCAAATACAAAGCAAAGATTTACTATAAGATGAAATAATTTTTATCTTCCTTTATTTACACTTCAAGTATATAAATTATGTAGTGAGACCTTTGTTTTACATTATTAAGATCTGTATGACATGACATGACAAATAATATATATGATTTTAAGACCTATTTGTATAATTAAAGACATTCGTTATGTCATTCATTTGATCATTTAAGGGTTTTGGCTTAGATACACAAAATTCAAAATAAGGAAAATAAAATTATTTTGTCAATAAATAAATGTAATTCCTATATTTTACAGAAATGAATACATTCATGAAATATAGAGAATAAAAGGAAAAGAAAGTAATGTCACTTTATGTTTTAAACATGAATGCAGTTAAAATTATATCATATCAGAATTACTACCATCCTTATCTAATTATTATTTATCTGTTCGTCTTGCAAAAATTTAGTCGTGAGCCGTGAAAACATTTTCATTTAATTTCTTTAATTGTTTTAAGAAGTTCTTCTGTGTTCAGTTTCGTTTTTAAATTCTTCAAATAAAAAAATTTAAAGCAGAAAAATATAAAATAAAATTCATTATGCCTGAGAATTAAAAAAAAATTCACTTAAATTCATTACTCTGTTCTTACATAATCTTCATTTGTACTGTTCAGTTTACTTGTACCTTTAACTTACCACAATTCTGAACAGTACACCATAGTATATTACTTTGGCTTTCTATATTCTTAAATGGCAGGTGGCGGTTCGAGAAATTGTTAGCGATGCTTGGGCCGTATCTTTCGGATCGAGAGGTCTATATCAATAAATCCACTATTTATTGAACTTTTATTATATTACAAGATGTATTTACAGAGGGAAAGGGAGTAGTTCTTGCACCCCAACGATAAAAAGCTCCATTCTGAGTATCTAAGAAGAAACTAGTTTTACAACATGAGCAGTTATACCCTGCGCTGTGCTGAAAAATTTACAAATTCAACATGTAGAATCACTAAGAAATAAGTACCAGATCAAATCGTACAGAAGGCTCTAAGATTTTGTACAAAATACCTATATTATATGTATCAGCTACCGAAATAAAAAATTTAGTTTAGTACACAAGTAAATTTGAGTACAATCAATATACAAAAAGCACTTGTCAATGTGTTGGCAAATCAATGTACAATCGTAATTAATATAAATCCAATGTAAACCAGTATATTTTGTACTTTTTTTCTGATGAATTTTTTTCTTTATAAAATGCTTCTCTGTAAGAAGATAATTGATCTTAGAGGCAGCTAGGAATCAATTATTATCTTTATCATATTTACGAAAAAGAGAGATTTAATGGGTCCAGGTATCTCTTTGGATGAACAAATATCTCAAATGGATATCTTTGAATGGACAGGCATCTCTAATGGGTGAACAGGTACCTATAGCCTTTAAAAAAGAGGTCTCAGTTAGTGGATCGCAGAGCTTGGGAATTGAAGAAATGAACTTAATACATGAAATGCTAAGTCATTGATTAATTAAATGAAACACGCACAACAACAACAACAAAAAAAAAAAAACGATTTTTATAAGAAAATGCAGAAATCATGGCTAATAGAAGTTAATGAAGCAATTGAATGTATTAATTGTAGGTTTTGAAATCAGAAAAAGACTAGAACTCTTATCATTATCTCTAAAACTCTTATTAGAAGTCTAAAGACAGCACTTCAGGATTTTTGAATTGCGAATGCTATGATGGTTTTGTTGTAAAAGTTGCTTATAGTGAATGCTGTTGTGCATTATGTTGTGGAAAGTGATCGTGCTTCTAGTTCATTCTTGTTGATTTTCTATAAGCATTTTGTGTTTATTTCTTTTTATATATATATACATATATATATATATATATTGATATTAATATTAATCATTTTTTTAGTTTAATTTTTCTTATAGATGATGTATTCCTACCTTAAAAAATTTTAAATAAGGTTGTTCATAATGTTCCAAACCATGGAATAGGTTTTTAGAAACTGGAAATGCTTGCCAAAAGATTG